>QMFG01000347.1:0-17438 GCA_003314545.1 Ramaria sp. MG151 | reverse complement strand
GGAGGGACACTCGAGTTGGGTGAACTCCGTTGCATTCTCTCTGGATGGGACTCGTGTGGTGTCAGGTTCGTACGACAAGTCAGTCCGAATCTGGAATGCTGCTACTGGGGAGATAGAACAAATACGGGAGGGACATCATGAGGTGAACTCTGTTGCA
Organism: Ramaria sp. MG151; assembly: GCA_003314545.1. Classification (NCBI taxonomy): domain Eukaryota; kingdom Fungi; phylum Basidiomycota; class Agaricomycetes; order Gomphales; family Gomphaceae; genus Ramaria; species Ramaria sp. MG151. Next base: position 17,281 of record QMFG01000347.1, on the reverse strand, counting down.
TTCTCTCCGGATGGGACACAAGTGGTGTTCAGCTCGAGGGATAACTCAGTCGGACTCTGGAATGCAGCTAGCGGGGAGATAGAGCATGCGCTTGAAGATCATTCAGGAGTAGTAGCTGTTGCATTTTCTCATGATGGTACACGTGTGGTGTCTGGTTCGTACTACACAGTCCGTATCTGGGACACCCTCACCGGCAAATCAACTTCATTGTCTGAATTTGAATCTTGCCAATTGCCTGATGGAACCAGAGTCCGCCATCTCGAGCGAGGCCTGTTTCGACTCTTCTCCCCAGAAGATCAGGAAATATATTTATCTCCAGGCAGGCAGTGGATTCTTACTGACCGGTCAAGTGAGGCTTCTTGGATACCCCCAGAATTCCGAGACTTTAGGGAAGTTGTCTTCTCTGGGTTGAAGGCATGCCTTCGATATCACTCAGCTCGTGTTCTCATTTTAGATCTTGCACCTCTCTACCCAATGAACTAGCTACACACCCTTCCCGAACATTTTGTATCTGATCAAACCTGTTTTAAAAAATAGAAGATATAGAATTGTCTTTTGTGCTGTCCTCTTTTATTTATTTTTATTTATTTTTGGTATTCTAAGCTGGCTGTGATGGCACTTAGAGATTAAGTAATCTCTATAGTGATGTGGAGGGAGTGCTATGGAATGAAAGTAGTCAGCACCTAAAGTTTGTGTATGATTGTATGCAAGGAGAGATAAGATGTAGTAATACAAACTTAACAAAATTGAAGTAAGACTTGAGTCTGATAGTATGCAATAAATCTGGGCAAGGCATCAAGTCTGATTTTTAATAATTGCTCTGGTAGTTGAGATATTCAACTACCTAAATGAGCACAAAGTTTTTAGACAGTCTTTGTTATTATCTATTCTACCATGCGATCCTAGATTACATAATCTACTGATGGATCAGTAGTGCCATCTGGAATAAAACAGAAAAACAACATAAAAACATTACTGATGACAATTCAAAGCCTCAGGCTTTAGAATATATTTTGTTTATATTTTTAGAACCAACTGGCAATACATCCCTGAGGCCACGCAAGCGTGCACATGCACATATATGTACTTCAGACACAAACAGGCTCAGACAGCCACCGATCAAGCACCACATGGCTCTGAAACACTTTCAAACACGAATTAGATGTTCTATCTACCATTTCGAATCACCCCTATCGTCACTGATCCCCGAACGAAGCTGATCACCTCCATTTCATTTAAACAAGCACCCAAAGCTTCAAAATGGAGTTTCAGAAGTTTTCCATCACTTTTCTCTTGTTCTTTCTCTTGAATACAATTGTTAAATGCATGATCTATAATTCCCATAGCACCCTGATCGGTTTCAGGTGCTTTAGATAGGTTTTAGTTACATATTTGTGCATTCCATCCCTCATGTAGATTGCAACCCCAGAACTGCTCCATCACCCTCTTATTTCTACTTGATTCACAAAGGACTATCACTAGCTAGCTTTTCCTATAAGTATGCTTGTAGTTCTCAGTACAATCTAAGGCAGTAAAAACTCCACAAGTCTCCTGTTATCTGAATCCATCGCTCTATATCTCTGCACCTACTTCTTTGCTAGCAAATTGTCACTGGCTGTTTGCTTTCAATTCAAGTGATCTATTTGACTCAATGGTTATCCCAATTTTGTTAAGTTTATGCTATATCTCTATCTACAAGTGTCGCATCAGTGTACACGAGCTTTCAGCGCTGACAATTTACTCCCACATCAGCACATCCCCCACATCTCTATTCAACTCCGCTTAGATTATCAAAACAAGCACCTAAAAGCCGCTTTGAAGCACCTCAATAAAATTCAAATAAAATTCAAACAAATACAAAATAAAATAGAATAAATATTCAAATCTCTTTCCTTTTTAGAGACTACCATAACATGCAGTGCGTTGAGTCCTTGATAATGAGAAATGGAATAGAAGTTTTTATTTATTTTATTTATATTTTTATTGATTTGTTGTTGAGTTTTCTTCAATTTGTTTTGAGGCGAGCTTTAAGCACCAATGAGATAATCTAAGCAGTAAATGTATTCTAGCACGGGGGATGCGCTGATGCAGAAGTAAAGTGTCAGCGCTTAAAGTTCACATACAGTGACGTGGACTTGTAGATAGGTAGATAGCACAAACTTAACGGTTTTGAGATGACTGTTAGGTCCAATATATCACTTGAAATGATGACGAATGGCTGGTGACGATTCATTAATAATGCAAGTGTTGTAGAGATATCAAGCAAAGAGATGGAGGATATATTTGATTTGTGGAGGTTATACTGCCTTAGATTCTGATGAGAATTACAAGTGTATTTAAGGGAAAAGGTAGCTAATGATTGTCCATTGTGTTTCCAAGAAGAATAATGGGGAAATGGAACGATTCTGGGGTTGCAGACTACATGAGGGTTGGAATGCACAAAAATGTACTAGGAGCTGTCTAAAATATCTGAAACCAATCTAAATGTCATGGATATTGTATATCATGCAATTAAGAAATATATTCAAGTGAAAGAACAAGAAAAATCATAAGGGAAAATTCTGAAACTTCATTTCGAAGCTCTTGGGTGCTTGATTAAATGAAATCGAAGTGATCGGCTTCGTTCGGGGATCGGTGATGATAGGGGTGGTTGGAATAGAAGTTGAATTGTTGTATAAGTGTTTGGAAGTGTTTCAGAGCCATGCGGGGCTCGATTGGTGGCTATTGAAGCCCATTTGTGTCCAAAGCTCATGTATGTGCATGTTTGTGCTTGCACAGCCTCAGGGATGTATTGCCGAATGATTCTGAAAGTATAAACAAAGTATATTCTAAGGCCCAAGGCCTTGAATTCTCATCAGTAATGTTTTTATATTGTTTTTGTATTTTGTTCTGCGCAGTGCTACTGATGCATCAGTAGATTATGTAATATAATCTTCGCACGGTAGATAGATAATAATAACACTTGAAACCTGTTTTCTTTCAAAAGATCCACTAACTTGTTCTCTAGGAAGTTGTTTAGCATCCTAGAGGTTCAATAATCTAATATGACTCACAAAACTCTTCGCTACTTAATTTTTGGGACTTTTCCACATCCATGTTATAGTTGGAAGGATAAAAGTATTCATTCATTGGCCACCTTGTTTTATGAAGCAGTTTTACAATGCCAAGGCCAAGGTGAATATTTTCTAAATTTAACACTCAATCATGTGTTCTACAAACAAGTATAATCAAACAGTTTTTCTCTGTCCTCCTTCATTGCATCAAGTCAACACAGATCTTTGAAAATCAGCATCACAAATGGCTCCAAAGACTCATAAATCCAACTCTAAGTATGAGTTAATATATCACTTGAATGTTGCTAACCTTCAAAATGTCTAGGTACACTCCACCTTCCAAAAAGAAGCCTCTGCAAGCTAAAGAAGTTTCTGAAATGACAATATTAAGCTCAGATGATGAAATTGTGTAAGATTGATCCCCCTAGTTGCCTACAGTTGTAGACTTATGATGTGCAGGTCCACAGCAGAAATCATCAAGAAGTGTTCATCTTCCTACATGCGTGACTTCTAATTTTTCATTGAGTATCAAATGTAGTATTGAGCCAGAAACTTCTTTGCCTGCTCCATCAAAGTATGAATTATGTTTCTATGTTTCTCTCATTTCTGACATTAGCTATTAAAGGAGTCACAAAAAGAAGTCAAGTTTGTCTAGGAAAAGTTCCCCAGTGAAAAGTACCTCTACGTAAGTGCTTAATACCTGTCTTCTTATTTTTCAATTAATGTCAAGAATGATGTGCAGAACTCCCTCAAAGAGAAAGAAGATCATTGAAGATATGGGTGAGAACCCTTCACCTTCTCTGTATGTTGACTTTCTAATTACGTCTGCATTACATCCATTTACATGACATGACTTTACATCATTAGGAGTAAACATTGACATCCTAAAGAATTAACCCCTCCCTTTTATATTGAGTAAGCAGCCACTACACATATTTTATGTTTGTATCATTTGGATTTACTATATTTCACAGTCCATCTGGAAATTCTAATAAACAAGGTGTTGTTGCTAAATTTGATCAAGAGCTTGCAAAGTGAGTATTAATATCTCTTAGCATGACATCAATAATTATGTGTATATATAGATCTAAGAGCATGCTGTTGACAAAGAATAAGAAGAATCCTTATGTTTTGTTAGAAGCCACTGAATGAAGTGAGGGAGAAGACGTTGATATGGAGGAAGAAGAAGAAGAAGAAGATGATGATGATGATGATGATGATGATGATGATGATGAGGAGGAGGAGGAGGAGGAGGAGGAGGAGGAGGAGGAGGTCGCTGATAAAGAGATAAAGAGAGTGATAAAGAGATAAAGAGAGTGGTGAAGAAGAAGAGGTGGAGGTAGAGGGAGGAGAATCTGAGGATGACAATCGGCCAGGTAAATCAACCTATCTTGTTTATATATGCAAAGGTTAATTCTTGATGACATGAAGACAACTGAGTCAAAATGATTAAAGATGCTTTGAAGGTGGACAGTGTCATCTCCTGGGAAACAACCCCCCCCCCTTCTAAGTGAACCTGTTTTATATAACTATAATCTAGAGTAACATGTAATCTATAGGAAAGCCTTGGGTAAACAATCCATCAGGAAGGGAACCAAGAAGCATACTCCTATGAGGGACTTATAGACATATTCATTTAATTTGTTTAGATATAGATCTACATCGTTCAAAATCAATACAGGTTCAAAGATGTTCACTCGTGACCCAAAGCAAGTTCATTACTGATTTACAAAATTTATGACTTACTTTATAATTTTTTGGGCAGTTTCCAGCCAATCGCAGAAGAATATACAGATGAAGATTTGCCTCAACTGGCGACACCCCAGTTTTCTGCAAAGAAAAATCAAGTTGTCTCTACATCTGGATCTAACCAAAGGTAGCTACATGTTTACTAACTTATACTTCTGAACTAATCATTGTAACTATTGCTAGATTCCAATACGACAAAGATTGGTTGATGTAAGTATGCTGCATCTTGTTTATGGTTAAATGTAACCTTATGTAAAGCCTCTTAGGAATGCTTTATCGAATGCCATTAAAGAATGGGAAGTTTGTTCTCCTGATGCCTGTGCAATCTCTGGTCCAGATTGTGAGGTAGATGTTGTATTGGCTGAAACATATAGGGATGTAATAAATTATCCAAAGTAAGTGTCCCTTTTCATGTATATGATTTTATTTTATATGGTTGCAGGGGTTATACTTTTTATTCAGTCTCTGATAAATTTTCAAGCAATATATGGTCCAGACTATTGAAGTCTGCAAAGAGAAACAAAGGGTGTGTTGTAAACTAACACAGTTGAACTTTCTTCACTACATGTCTGCAGTTTTTCTTTTAGAATCAGGAGAGAGGTTTTAACAGATTTGATAACCTATCATATTCTTGGTTCCAGTTTGGTCAAGTTGTCTCACTGTCCACAAACTCTCTTTAAATTCAAACAAAGCACTCGTCATCCTGAAATCACCATATACTATGTTATTGTGGTGCAGACAATATCAATCTCGTTGTTGGTGCATACATGTTGGTGACAGTAGATACCTCGCAGATCATCAATGGTTGTTCCTGGACAGATAACAGCCAAAAAGGAGGGTCTTGTTTTTGGGTCAACACCTGTTGCAAGTATGTTGTTTGCTTCCTGAATGTGGATCTTCCCTTTTTTTTTAATATGGTCTCCAGCTACTTCATTTTCTGGTCAGCAAGCTTCCATTGGGTCCAATGTCAGAAAGCATAGAATGGTCTCCTCGAAAATTGATGAAGGTCCAAGGCACGACAGATTGTATATCTGTTGGGTTTCCTGAATCTCCACTCTCTTATTATTATCTATCTACCTTGCGAACCTCGGATTACATAATACATCTGATGGATCAGTAAAGCCACTTGAATAAAAACAGAAAAACATCACAAAAATATTACTGACCTCAATTCAAAGCTTCAGGCTTTAGAATACATTTTGTTTACTCTTTTAGAACCAACCGGTGAAGCACCCCCGAGCCCATGTGAGCACAAACACATGCATATATGCGTTCAGACACAAATGGGCTCAAACAGCCAACGATCGGCCTCCACACATTTCTGAAACACTTCCAAACACCAAAAATACAATCTATTTACCATTTCAATCCACCCCTATCATCACCGATCCCCAAATGAAGCCAAACACTTCTATTTCATTTAGACAAGTACCCAGAGCTTCAAAATGAAGTTTCAGAAGTTTTCCTATCAATTTTCTTATTGTTTTCTACTAAATAAAATTGTTGGATATATGATTTATAGTTCCCATAGCACACAGATCGGTTTCAGGTGCTTTAGATAGCTTTTAGTTACATTTTTGTGCATTTCAACCCTCATGTAGATTGCAACCCCAGAACCGCTCCATCACCCTGTTATTTCTCTTTGATTCACAAAGTACACACACTAGCTAGCTTTTCCCTTAAATATGCTTGTATTTCTTGGTATAATCAAAGGCAGTAAAATCTCCACAAGTCTCCCATATTCTGAATCTCTAGCTTCATATCTTTGGAACCATCCTACTGTTAGCAAATCATCACTGGCTGTTTGCTCTCATTTCAAGTGATCTATACAACCAAACAATTATCTCAAACTTGTTAAGTTTGACCTTTATCTCTGTTACAAGTCTTGCGTCAGTGTATGCGAACTTTTAGTGCTGACACTTTGCTCCCACATCAGCGCATCCCCCGCATTTCAATAGAACTCCACTTAGATTATCAAACAAGCGCTTAAAGCTCACATTGAAGAACCTCAAATAAAATTCAAACAAAATACAAAATAAATATAATAAATATTTCCATTCATTTTCTTATCACACTCTTTGGAATTGGCCAAGGTATTGTCATGATCATGATTTATGATCCGTTCCGCCTTCCGAACCATCCGAACCATCTGAACCATCCGAACATCTCGTTTTCGAATCCACTCTTTGGAACCCGATTCATCGGCAGACTTGTCAAACCTACAACCACCCAACACTTTGTCACCCATAACATCTTGAATCATCCTAGCAACATCACAAGGACCCAACCAAGAAACCAGATTCTATTATTAGCCTTTCCTCAGAAAAGAAGCACCTACACTATCCCCATCACTATCCCCATCTATTTCTAGGAACTCAATAGAAGGGTCGATTCTATGCTTCTAAAAGCTTATGGAAACAACACATACGATTCCACATGTGGACGAGTTCATCCCCATCACTCAGGGCCGTCGTTCAAAGAGGTGAAACAAGGGTTCGTTTACCCGAAACGACATACGTTTCGGAAACAGGTTTCAGGGTTCCTCTCTAGTTTGTTGAACCCCTTTTCCATTCACAATTTTCATACCACTCTTGTTCTCCATTCATTATGGTCATTAACTAGCATACATGTACTTTAGCTACTTTTCCGATTCTTCACGGACTACTCCCCATTCGCCTTTGCCTCCGAATGTCCCAGTATATAAGTAGCACATTCGCATGTATGTTCCTTAGTTCAATTATCGCACGTCTGCTTGATTACTCTGCTTGACTTAACAACTCTTCGTGAACAATCAGAAAGAACAAGTTCATTTCAAAGTAAGTCCCATAAAACCTATCACTTTAGATTTGATTATACTTCGAAAGAATGTAATCATATTGGGTGTAATTGGTGGGAACTATATGGTTCCCCCGATCTATGAGGTAGAATCCTTTCGGAATCGCTATCTCTTCGGAATTATGCACTTCTTCACAAACATTCCAAAAGCCCTTCGCTTTTACTGTAGGATTGCCTTTTACTTTCGAACACTATTTTCTTTATGTGGAAACATTTTCTAATGTGATTGCTAACAATATATTTGTTCATGATATTTATCCTTGATAATTGGATTCTGACAGGTATGTCCTTTCCTCAACTAGGTATCTACCTTACTGAATATGTTTAGTTCCCATTTATGATGCTGTCAGAGAGGATTTGGATTGGGTGAATATAGAGTCTTTGAAGCTTCGTAAACAAGAACTCAAGAAGCATGATGTGGTTGTAGCCACTTTCACCCAACCTTTCCAAAGAAGAATACATCTGGATCTCAAATTCAAGTAGGATTTAACCTTTGATGGTTGACAGTCCTTTAAATTTCCTAGATTAAAAAACTTCAAAACTTTAAACTTATCTCATTGTTCAAATTGGATGTATCACTTTGTCTTTGTGTCCACCCCACCTTCTTATTTTCTGTTACATCTATCTACAACAACCAAAAAAAAAAATACTCCTCAGCCTTCAATGCCAAATGCCACCACTGGCATCTCGCCCTTCTTTGCCAACAAGGGATACCACCCAAACCTCTCCATTCATCCAGAAAGAGATCTTGCATCCTCTTGAGCCTGGACCCTGGTGGTCGACCTGGATCAGCTCCACCAGGAACTCAAGGAGCAAATCAAGCATACTCAAACCTGCTACCAGACCTCAACAGACTCTCGATGGTCCCTGGCTCCAGAACTGCCCATTGGATCTTATGCATTCATCAAGGCACAATACTTACAGATGACCTGGCCATCAAAGAAGCTTGCAGAAAAGTACATTGGCCCTTTCAAAGTCATAGCCCAAGTAGGTTCTCACTCTTCCACCCTATGTCCCCCAGAAACCTTCAGATCCGTCCACCCAGTCTTCCATGTCTCCATGCTCGAACCTGCACCCCAGAATACCATCCCAATCTGGATACAACCCCCCTCTCCACCTACCATCATTGATGGTGAACTGGAGTATAAGATATCCAAAATCCTGGACTCCAAGCTAGACAAAAGATATAGGCACTGTAACATCCTCTACTTGGTATGATAGGCTGGATATGAAGGAACCAATGAAGAGACATCATGGATCCTCACCTCCAAACTTGGCAACACCCTGGAAATCATCACCAAATTTCTCATTGCATACCCCTCAAAACCTGGCCCCTGGACTCCCTGAAAACCTTCTATTTTCACTCTCTCCACATGGACAATTTCTGTAGATAGTGATTACATTTCCACAATCACATTTCTGAAACAACCTAGAATTTCTCTCCCTTATGTACAAGTCCCCTTTTCCAATCATGCTTCACTTTGGTCCCGAACTTTCCATCTGAACTTCTATTTAACTTTAACAATAAAATTACATGTCATTCCTCCCTCTCCTTTTCACCCTCCTTCCCCTTCCCTTTCCTGCTCCCTGTCTCTGCCCCATGCAGCTTCCAGGTCCCAGCACAAGTTCCAGGCACTGGACTCCACCCCAGAAACTGAACATCCAGATCATTCTGAGGAACCAGACCAGCCCCATTCCCTCCTGCCATTTGATGACCCTCATGAGCCTCTCCAGAGCTACCACAACCTGGGCCTGCAATTGCACACATGTATCCATTGCCCACGTCTGAGCCTGGACAAGCCCCTCCAACATCTTTATTCAATCCAGCCTTGATTAAGGGCCTTCTGGGATGGAAATCAACACTTCCCCCAACCCAGGAGCCACCCATTCTGGCCACACCCACTTGTTCAGCCCTGAATCATCACTGTCCTTGATTACTTTGTGGGACCTCTTTTTTCTCCGGACCTTCCAGCCAGAAAGCTCACATGCCACTTTCTTCTCCTGGCAGTAGAGACACACCTTCCTCCCACTCTGGACCACACAGTTGAGCTTTTGGGTCTGGCACTCCTGAAAGGGGATGGTAATGTTATTATTATCTATCCTACAAAGTTCAGATTATATAATCACTTTGATGGATCAACAGAGCCACCTAAGAGAAAATAGAAAAACAAAAACACTTACATAGGATCTGCAATTTCAATTCAAGGCTAGCAGCCTTAGAATCGTTGTTTATTTTTAGATTCAACTGGCCAAATGGCCCTGAACACAATCAACTGCAAATGAACACATGCAAGTCTTTGGACATGAACATGCTCAAATAGCCACCAATCGGTGACCACATGACTCTGAAACATTACCAAAGACAAATATGGTAACTGGAAAACATGTTTTGTTCACCCCTATTGACACTGATCTACAACCAAAGCCCGAATGCTTCCATTTCATTTAAGACAAGCACCTGGACCTTTGGATGGAGTTTCACAAGTTTTCTCATCAATTTTTCTTGTTCTTTCAGCTCAAAATAATTGTTGTTTTCATGATCTGTAGTTCTCAAAGCTCAGAGATTGGTTTCAGAAGTTTTAAGCTGTAGTTACATCCATTTTAGTGCAATCCTCCCCTCATGTAGATTCAAACCCCAGAACCACTCCACTACCCCTATATTTCTCATTCACCCACAAGAGACTTTAAATACACTTGTAGTTCTTGTTGAGTATTAAGGCAGTAAAACTCCATCAAGAGCTCTATATTCTGAATCTCTTGCTCAATATCTCTGCAACTGCTTTTCTGATAGCAAATTGTCACTGGCCATTTGCTTTCAACTTAAAGCATTTATTAGACTCAACAGTCACTTCAATTTTGTTAAGTTGAAGCCTTATCTCTACCTACTAAGGTCGTGTTGCTGCACATGATCTTTAAGTGCTGACAATTTGCATCTGCAACAGCACATCCCCCACATCTCAATAGATATCCACTTAGATCACAAAATTAGCACCTATTCAGTGCATTCAACAAATTTGAACAAAAACCAAGATAAATATCAAATAAAATACACAAATTATATAAAAACATTTCAATTTTATTTCTTATTAGGTAATGACAGGTGGTGACTAATCATGGCCTCTGATCAGTACCTGGACCCGGAACATGGACCGAAATCTACTGGCAATGGCAGAGCTGTCTCTGGCCCCCTGCTTCCACCTGGAATTGGGAGGTGGCCTTCCCAGTGCAACTAGAGGCCTTCCAACAATTCCTGCTGATAAATAGCCATATCAGCTTTTAATCTCTGTAGCTGCTCCACATGCTGCACCTGGTCCTGCCTCTGTCTCTCAGCCAACTTCTGCTTGGCCTCCTCCTTCCTCTTGTCTTCTACCTCCCATTCCCAAGCCTCCTCATCCACCTTCTCTTTTTTGGCTTGCTCCTGGGCCTCCTGGTTGGCCATCTCCTGTTCTTCCCGCTCCCAGGAAACATGATCCACCTCCTCCTTTTCCAACTGCTCCTTTGCCAGCCACTCCTTCTCAAGTTGTTCTCTCTCTGCCTGCTCTGCCTTCTGCTTTTCTTTGCACACCTTTTCCTTGGCTTCACACTTGCGCTTTTCTTCACATGCCTCCCATTGGCATCTCATTTCCACTATTTGTTGCACTATCCAGTGCTGCTCCTCGCTGCCCTCTTACATTGAAGGGATGTCAAACAACTCTGGCAACATTTTTTTCTATCGCACAGAGATGGTGGTCAAGAGCAACCTGTAAAAGACTTAAATTTTATTTCAGCCTAACTTTTATATGGCAGTGGCTATTTTCCCACAGTCCTTGTGGGCTTGGCCCTTAAGGGGGAGGTACTTTCACAGTCATGTATCCAGATGATCGCTGGATCTCTCCTGAAACCCTTTTACTCTTACTATTCCTGTTCCCCAACATCATTCCATTATTACCCCCTTGTTTCTATGTTACAGAAATCTTTCTTGATAGTTATGAAACACGTTTCACTTATATTAGTTATCCCCAAACCCAATCCCCAACACCTTTAGTACATAAACCCAAAATCCTCTTGTATGTTCCTCAGTTCTGATATCAACTTAATACACCCTGTTCTCTCTCACTCTACCCTATGACCCATGACAAGCCCTGGCTCATCCAAACCCTCCTGTGATTCATACATCCGAAATACAGGGACAGAATGCTGAGTGTTAAGAACTGGATCAGAACAGAGACAGAAATGGGGTTGGGACTCAAGATAGAGTCAACTGAGGTTCAGGGTCAGGTTGCTGAGGAGGGCCAAGGCTTGGCAAACCAGTTGAGTGGGACTTGGCTTCAGTTTATGTGCTGTGCCAGCTCATAATCCTGTCCCATATTTCAGATGAGGCCCAAGGTCACCCAAAGTTTGGGCATGACCTTAGCAAAGGGGACAAGGGAGCGTAGGAATTAAGAGATAGAAGTATATTGGGTATCTTAGTCGATATCAGAACTGACTTTCATGTATATGAACTAGTAGCTTATATATATATATACAAGAGAGTTTGGGGATCGGGGGATCGAGTGACTGAAGTCAGTTTCTTAAAATATGAAGGGAAAGATCAAATGCAGGGTATAATTAAATGAAACATGTTTGGAGGTGGTCAGGGCTTTGGGCCTGAATGCCCGAAGGTTCGGGGACTGGTCTTGGGACATGTTCTGACAGTGCAACACATAAGTTGAAGCCAAGTCCCTCTGATCCACCTGGAAGTCTACCAGAACCTCCGGAACTCTGTTATATGCTAAGTGACCCTCCCCAGAAATATCATCATTGTCTCCGGATCATCATTTATCATCAGTAATGTCAGGGGACAACTGGTTTATTCCCTTTTTCCTCTCTTTTTCCCCTTTTTCCCTTTTCCCTCTTTCCTTTTTCCTTTTATACTAGATCTATCCTATCTCGAGTATTATGTCCTTCACCTCCCTTTTTCTCTATTTTCCCCTAGTGCTAGTTACACCTTTGTTTGCTCTTGTTTGACCACCAGTAGCTATATAGTTAGTCGCTTAGGTAAGGGAATCCTCACCCTTTTCTCTTTGGATTTCCCTTACCAGGTATGTGTCTCGCTACTGTAGTTAGTCTTTGATTTTTATATAACTTTGGATTTCCCTTACCAGCCTAGAGTGAATCCCTGTGGGTAGCTTGGGGTTCAAGTCCCCTTGCAGGCCTAGGCAGGATGCTGACAGGGTAGTATCCCCTGCAGTATGCCTGCCAGCAGGCATATCCCGGGTAAGGTGAGGTTGCCCTTACAAGTAACAACCCACCATTTAACACACTCTCAATATCTGTTACTTTGCTTGATATCTCTACAAATATTCTTTTGATTGCCAATCACCACTGGCTGTCCACTTTGAAATCAAAATATATACTGGGCTCAAGCATTATCTCAAAATCATTAAGTTGCACTATCATCACTACCTACAAAGCTCACATTACAATATGTGAACTTTAAGCACTGATCTGATTTGCCCTGCACCAGTGCCTCCCCACATCACAATACAGTTGCTTAGATATCAATTCAAGTGCCTAACAGAGCTTGCACAAATATACAAAGATTCAAACACAAAAACACTTCAAACAAAATACAAAAAAATTATAAAAACATTTTCTTTCTATTTTACATTAGACATGATGCTCAAGTGGTGATGAGCTCTTGTGCATATTCATATGGGCATGAGAGGAAGGTCACAGGACCTGGATTCAATAGAAGGGAGCAACAAAAAGCATATGAACAGGGTAGATGTTAAATGGTGTGTTGTCACTGATGTTAAATGACAATCCTGGAACAATGAAGATGTTTCCAGGATGTGTCACTTAGTGTAGAACCACCTTCCAGAAGTTTCTGGTAGACTTCCAGCTGGGTCAGAGGGACTTGGCTACAACTTGTGTGTTGCACTGACTCAGCGTTCTGTCCCTGTATCTCAGAAATCTGAGTATCTGGAAGGTGCGGTGTAAGACGGGATGTAGCCCTATCAACGAAATGGGGGGAGCGGTTGAGGTATGTCTTTTATCTCTTTATACTTCTCTTGACTTCTACCAGTTAACTTGATGTTATCTTCTACTTGTGATTTCTTCTTTCTGACTGACTTTAATAGACTGATAAGAGTGAGAGAGGAGCGATGATATTGTCCTTGGGAATAGCCCTACTTATATACAAGAGAGAACAAAGCGTCGGTAAGTGTAAAGCAGAGAGTGGATAGTGAAAGTGGACCAAATGATGCGTAAGCTACCAAAGCGCCAAAGCATCGGGAAAGGTAGGAAGAGTAAAGCAGATGGTGGACAGTGAAAGTGGACCAAATGACGCATAAGCTACCAAAGCGCCAAAGCACCGACCTAACTATGGTTAGCTAATTATGTGACAAGACCGTTTTTAGAAGAAAGAAACAAAATAGAAGTGAAATATATAACTAGAGAGCGGAGCTCTCTTACAGCGGGTGAGCTGTAGCTCATCATAGGTCATAGCGTAGAGAGAGAGAGTAGAGAACAAGGTGTATTAAGTCAATATCAGAACTGAGGAATATACAAGAGGGTTGTGGGTTTATATACTAAGGGCCTTAGGGGATCAGGTCCAGGGATGATTAATGTAAGTGAAATGTGTTTCATAACTATCAAAAAAAAGATTTCCAAAACATAGAAACAAGGGGATTCAAATGGGATGTCAAGGGAAGTAAAAATAAAGAGTAACAAGGTTTTCCAGATGAACCCAGAGATCTGGAGATCAAAGCAGTCCAGAGATTGAACTAAGAGATTCAGAGATCTGGAGATTGATCAGATACATGACTGTGACAGTAGAGTACTTGCACAAATGTGTATAAGTACATTTGTATTTGTGAGTTGTGACCTATAGGAAAGAAAAATGTAAATAATGACACAACTACTGAACCCACCAATGACAAGTAGGAAACAAAGAGTACATACCATATCATAGAGTTACATTGGTCTGATAGAGAAGAATCATGAGAAGCATGTAGGTTGCATATGGTAGATACATGGTGTATTTGATGGCTGTGACCTGTAGAAGAAAGATGAGAAATATGACATGTGGATGAGCCAGCATCTGCTACTTAGCAAAATATTTCCAGTTTTGCATAGCTATTTCTGGTGGTTATTGAACTCAAAGCTTGATATTCTCAAAGACAAAGGCCTCATGTTAATATCCAAAGTCCTCATTCCTGCCTCAATTAATATGTAAGTGCAGTGTGGTAGCAGTGGAAAATTAACTAGATGTGATGCTCAAGTGGTGACAAGCTCTTGTGCATATTCATATGGGCACGAGAGGAAGGTCACAGGACCTGGATTCAATAGAAGGGTGCAACAAAAAGCATATTAACAGGGTAGAGTACTTCCACAAATGTGTACAAGTACCTGTGTATTTGTGGGTTGTGACCTATAGGAAAGAAAAATGTAAACAATGACACAACTACTGAACCCACCAACAACAAGTAGGAAACAAAGAGAGACCAAAACCTAAACTCATTAGAGCTTTAGAATGCTGCTGTTAAATGGTGGGTTGTTACTGATATTAAATGACAATCTGGGGGTGAGGATGTGATACCAGGATGTGTCACTTAGTGTATAACAGGGATCCGGAGGTTCCAGTAGGTGTCTGGGCAGGTCAGAGGGACTTGGCTTCAACTTGTGTGTTGTGCCAACTCAGTGTTCTGTCCCTGTATTTTGGAGAACTGAATGACTGGATGGTCCAGAGGAGCCTTAGCTTGTCACAGGTTGTAGAGAAAGAGAGAGAGAGAGATTAGAGAATGAGGTGTATTAAGTCAATATCAGAACTAATAAGAAATTGAATAGAAATGTTTTTATGTTTATTTTGTATTTATTTGATGTTTTGTTCGAGTTTTGTTCAGGTTGCTTGAACGCACACAATAAGTGCTAGTTTCGAATCTAACCAAAAATATATTGAGATGCAGGGGATGCGCTGATGTGGATGCAAACTGTCAGCACTTAAAGATCGCATACTATAATGCGAGCTTTGTAGACAGAGATGACTTCAACTTAGCAGATTTGAAGCAACAATTGTGTTGTATAGATGCTTTGAATTGAAAGCAAATGGCCAGTGATGATTTGCTAGCAGTAAAGCAATTGCAGAGATATAGAGCAAGAGATTCAGAATATGAGGGACTTTGTGGAGATTTTACTGCCTTAGATTATAGTGAGAACTACAAGTGTATTTAAACAAAATGGTAGCTAGAGTGAGTATCTTGTGGGTGAATGGAGAATATGGGGGTGATGGAACAGTTCTGGGGTTGGAATCTACATGAGGGTAGGATGGCACAAATGTGGAACTAATTACTGTCTGAAACCTTTGAAACTGATCTGTGAGTTTTGGGAACTACAAATCTTGCAAACTGCAACTTATTTTCAGTTGAAAGAACAAGAAAAATGAAAGGAAAACTTCTGAAACTCCATTTGAAGGTTCGGGTGCTTATCCTAAATGATATGGAAGCACTTGGGCTTTGGTTGTGGATCGGCAATGATAGGGGTGGTTGGAAAATGTTTCCCAGTGACCATATTTATCTTTGGTAACATTTTGGAGTTGCATGGTCACCCATTGATGGCTATTTCAGCCTATTCGTGTCCAAATAGCATGTATGCATGCTTATGAATTTTGTTGCATTCAGGTTCATTTGGCAAATCTAAAAATAAACAAAAGAGTATTCTAAGGCTGGAAGCCTTGAATTGAGCTTGATGTTGTTTTTATAGTTGTTTTCCTTTTCTATTTTCTGGTAGGTGGCTCTGCTGATCCATCAGAGTGATTACATAATCTGATGCTCACAAGATAAATAATAATAACAAGAACTGCAGAATATACAAGAGGGTTTTGGGTTTTTATACTAAGGGTCACTGTAAGGGCAACCTACTCAGATAAAGATCCCAGCGTCTGCTGGGAGGCCAGACAGCGGGATACGACCCAGCCCTGCCTTCCTACCCAGGGCCTGACCCAGGGACTCTAACCCCAAGCCTACCCACAGAGCCAAATCAGAACTGGCAGGGAGGTCCAGAAGTAAATATATAAGTAAGGTAGCTAAATACATGTGAGCTGCTTACCTGGCAGGGAGGTCCAGAAGAGAAAGAACTAAGGACCCCCTTACCTAAGCAGCAACGGTATAGCTACTGTGACTGTGACATAAGAAATCTGTCACAGTCAGCAAAGGAGGAAAGATAAAAGAATAGTTAAAAGGGTAGTGGGAGTAGAAGGAAGAAAGGAAATAAGGGAATAAATGGAAGAAGATCAGGAGATAAGGAGGATGAACTAGTCATCCCCTGACAGTCACAGGGATTGGATCTGGAAATAACTAATATAACTAATGTGTTTCATAACGATCAAGAAGATTTTCATAATATAGGAATGGGGGGGTCAAAATGGGATAAGAGGTGGAAACGAAGGTAGAAGGATAATAAAGGTTCCCGGAAGAGTCTGGCGATCTAGATCGACCGGAGATATCCGGAGACCAGGAGATCGGCCTAAGAGATCCGGAGATCCGGAGCTCGGCCGAATACGCGACTGTGACAGCTGCAGGTACCACGGTCTAGACATACCTCCAAAAAACTGAGAGAACCGTACAGGTGGGATGTCTATTCTACACACTAGGAACTAAAATGGTGACAGGACCTTCGCGGAATCT
>QMFG01000343.1:0-27269 GCA_003314545.1 Ramaria sp. MG151 | reverse complement strand
CGAATGGTGACAGGGTTAATTAAATCTGCGCTCGTGTCGACCGTGTCACGAACTGGCGGGTTTACAATGTTCTTGGGACCAGTGGCAGACTGAATAACCGAGAACACATGGCCATGCTACAAATACTGAAAAGTTTAAAAATTTGAAGAGGAATCGGAAAGAATCGCACAAGATGGAAGGGGTGATCAGCATCCCCAATGAGCTGTACTTCAATGTTTTTATTGACAGGAAGAACATAGGTGTCCTCGTTGGGAGCGAAGTCCCCCCTGCCAAAAAATTAGCTTGGCCAGAAAAACAAGCGAAGAGCGTATTGTTACATGTTCATATGGCCGCTAAGGATCTGCAGTAATGTTGGAATCTTCGGGGAAAAATACTATTCGAATTGTGAGTGACGTATGAAGAAGACACGAAATAAGCCCAATACCTGAAAGCCATTCACCAGCCACTTGTTGCCGACGCCAGTAGTAGTGCTGCCTCCAGGTCTGGTCGTAGTGAAATTAAGCTTCACAACAAGGTCGGGACTGTCTCCACCGGGTGCAGGAGTATTCACCAACGGCTTTCATACAACATCAAGTTTGCCGAAAGGGACTGGAAATGGTTACACACCTTTAATTGGTACTCCTGCAAAGCGCCAGAGCCCCCTTCCATAGCGCCACTTTCTGCGATCAGCTGGGGTGTCGTGGGTTCCATCCCATCGGGAGCTCCCTCGTAGCGCAATATGGCATACGCCTCAGTTCCGTTGTAATTTGGATTCGTGATGGTGGTAGTGTCCCCGAGAAATTTGCTTGGATAGGCAATCCAATAATTTGCAATCTCCTGGTTTGCGTGGAGGACGACCGAATATCGTTGCCCCGCCGAAATAGACAGGGACGTAGCCGTCAGGGGCTGATGATTGACTCCATCCACTTCAATGACAGTAAAAGAGTGCGCTTCGACCGCAAATCTGAAGGGAACAATAGCACTCATGTTGATCAGCCTGAACCTGTAGCGCTTCCCTGCCAGGATTATCGCTATGAACACGCAAGCAGCAAACACGATCGACGTAATATACCTCGTTGGACTCTAATGATTGCCCTTTGGACGGGAGGACCACCACTATAACGTCCAACACCTGATTAACATACATTACAGTCAACAGGTATTGGTTGCTAAACTGGACGCAGGAACATACCATTCATCAGATTAGAATCAGGGACTGGCTCTGCAGTTACATTAGCAATCCAGTCCGCTGTCAATAACATAGGGTTTAGCATCGTCGGCTACATGTATCCTATACCTCTTACCAGCTAGCTGCTCGGAGTACTGCTGATACCAATCTGTCATAGAAATGATAGTAGAAGGATTGTCCACGTCATACAGATTTCTGTGAGGGTCTTGTGGATCTGATAGGGGTGCGACCTGAGACAGCCCCCAGATGTAATGACCAGAGCACGCACCGTATATGATGAGGGGACCACGGAGGCCGTCGATATATTGTGTGCTGATATGGCTGTGATACCTGTAAAGAATACTGTTGATACTGCACATGTCATAATTAAATATTATAGTAGCGAACCAGAACGTGCCGGCCTGCTCTCCTAGTTCGAGATGGTACGGATAATAATTACTGTTGAAACAACACATTAGGGAAACGCAATTTGCCATGTAGGAACGTACCCTGGAGCGATTGGACACTAAAGATTTGAAAACAAAAGTAAGTGACACTGATTCAAGATCACAAAGAAATATTGCACCTGCGTGACACCCGCAGGCCCATCATCTTGAGCCCATCTCCGTTGATACTTTAAAAGCAGTTTAGCTCAAAGTAGGAATGCGAGGAAGATTATACCCACGATGCCATGCCAATGAACAGTGGTGCTGCGACGCATAAACGGATCCTAAAGAGCGTTCAGACATCACGATCGCAAGTTTCTCGAAAAAGCAGGTTATTACTGTCAGAGAATTCGTGACGTTCACAATCAACGTGTCTCCCTTAGTTGCAATTATCACTGGACCTGGGGTGACACCATTGATCGTAACGGCAGAGCGCTCAAAGCCATCGGGGGAAACGAGCCCATTCGCGATGTCGAGTGTGTAGTGACGTATGCGGGCAAAAACCATACCAGACAGTAAAAGGAGGGACACTGGAATCGCACGCATGTCGAGAAGTACCTTGAAGAGCTGGCGGGGTGGCTTGCTGACAGGGCTAGCCAGGCCTCCTACTATCCAGCTTATAAGATACGAGTCGATGTGCGGCGAGCTGGCTGCCTCTCTTTAAACCAGTCTCGGATGCATCGATTGTGAGACTGTCAGCCCAGGTATACCAAAGCAAGTGAGACATCAGCATTCTGAACAGTGGTTGACAGATGACTTCCATAATAAGACTTCCTTAGGCAACACCATTTTTTTGAGCTCATTGAATCAAGCCGAGTATGATAAGAATAGAAAGTACGATCACGATAATCGGCGGAAAGTTTCATGATAAGGTCAAGTAGGCCCAATCCTGCCAAAGGACAAAGTAAAATAGACTACCAGCGAAGGAATGGAAGACCATGGCAGACGTAGGACTCTAAACGTGTAGTTGTTCTCCTTGAATTGAGAAGCCAAATGGCACTGGTAGCGAAGCTATGAAACCCATCGAGTTGAAGGAGGCATTCCAATGATGATATATCACCTCACTAGCACCGAGTTCTCGAAGGATTTCACAGGCATACAGCGGAATGATCCTCCTGAGCGCAGTAACTAGCACGGCGAGTCGCAGTCCTCCTCTCACTTTCACCACCATTGCTGTTATGCATCAGTATGACCTCGCTGGGATACAACATAGAGAGGATGATAGCGACTACGTCGAGTACATTGCATGTTACGTATACCAGATTACTACTACACGAGCGTCTAAAGTTGCCCGTCACTTCAAAATCAGTTCTCCTCAGGTTAGTTGCCTGTCAGAACATAAACCAGATTGGATTTCTATTTGTGCTCTCGAGTTACTATTTCTCTTAATCTTTTTCGACTCGGCTCGTATTTGGACCCACACTGGGTCACTTGCTTTGAGTCACGCTTAAATCGTAGGGTGATATGTGAGTTCTGTCAATCATACAACTCGTAGGGAGGGTAGTAACGGGTCTTCAGTGCTGCAATGTCGCTTGAGGCATCATTGTCGAAAATCCGTCCACACGCCTCTTCTTCTCTTGCGCACCAAAAGGCACCAGCAAATTTGCTGTTTGTTTTGGAATCTATCCTTACGGACAAAGGCACGGAGCGCTCCCCCACCGCATACTTTGCCGCTCTTCTGACCACGCTTGAGTCTTCGCTACCCAAAGCTTCATTTGGCGATGGCGACCAGCTCCCTGCGATTCTTTACCTTTTTGCTTTAGTTGCACCTCATGTTCCTCCGGCTGTCATACGGTCACATCTATCCACCCTGCTTTCCCTGCTCTCGCCCTTATTTCCGGCCCTTGTACCGCATGCTCCCCCCTTGCGCTCCCACTTATCCCTTTTCAGCGCAGTCATTCAAGCCCTGGATATTTCCCAACTCGATACACCTGGAATCCGTCAGACTTTCACATTTGTCCTAGACCTCACTCTTGATCCTCGTCCAAAAGTTCGAAAGAAGGCTGCAGAGCTTGTCCGGGACGTGCTTGCCAATCCTCCGACTCCACTGGTTCGCCATCCATATGCTGTGAGGGTGGGAGAGTGGGCTTCTGCTTCCCTCATCACAGTGAGCTCAGGTGCCGGCTCTTTTGCGAAGCAGGGAAAGAAAACTGAGGGTAATGACCTTCCTGAGGCGGGCATTCATCTCATTGCCATGATCAAGCCCATCGCTGAATGTCTGCCTACCTCAGTACGTGTTTTTCCTCGTGATCTCGTTTAAACATACTTACGATATATACTTAGCAACTTCCAGGCCTCATATTGACCCTTCTCTCCCTCCCACGACTTGGCAACCCATACCTTTCACAATCATCTTACAACCTTCTCTCTACCCTCATTTCTAATCAGGGGTCGGGTTCTGACATATCCACTGTCATATCCGCTCTTCTTTCCTCTGCCCCCTCAAAGTCAGACGGCGCACAGATCCCTGCATGGCTTGATCTCCTCGGTACAGCGTTTTCATTCGGACCTGTTGCATTCCAGGCGGAAACAAATCTTGACACGGTCTTCAAGTCTATATTTTCCTATTTTGAATCCACAGATGCTTCTATACGCACAAGTACATCTGTTGCACTCACGGCACTTGTTTCCAAATCCTTCACACCTCCTATGATTGAAGCTGCAATCGCGGAAAACACGCAACAGAAACCAAAGGCCCCAGTCGGTAAAATCTTAACCCATATGCGAATTTCTCTAGAAGCATTGCCTTACGCTCGTGCCATGCCACAAATGCTTGCTGTTCTTGCTTCTCTATTACTTTCTCTTGGACATCGACCACAGGACTCTGCTTCTGATCTTCTCCCTACGGCCGCTGAATCACTCCTTCTTGATGTTGTTCAGAAAATGGGTGAACTACGAATAAAGAAAGGTTTTGAACACAAAGAAGCAGCCGATGAGGTCTTGAAAGCGGCGATGAGCGTACTAGGTCCTGAGGTCATTCTCCGTGTGCTCCCATTAGGCTTAACATCAGAAGAACGGTGAGTCTACTCTTTCCCCCCACTGTTTACATCCTGAGATGCTATACCAGCACCGCTGGACGTGAACCCCACGCACATCTGCTCCCATTATTAGCAATTCCACACCCAGCACCGTTAAGTCACTTTGTCAATTACTTTGTGCCTTTGTCAGAGCGCATGTTCGACTTGCACCAAAAGGCAGATGCAGAAGGACGCACAAACGAAGCAAAAATGTGGGATGTACTCATCGAACAGATTTGGACAGGGCTCGTGGGCTACTGCTGGGGTACGCGTGATCTTATACAGGTACGGTTGCACGCGTGCGCTTTTCCTCATCCTCTTGTCCTCATTGCTTTTATGATCGGTCCTTGCCCCATTTTTAGGCGTTCAACCCTGCGTTTGCGCAGTTATTGTCACAGATATTGTATAACCAACCTCAGCTTCGGCCTGCGGTTTTGAAAGGGCTCAAAACTGTTGTAGAGTCCAATATTACCCTCGCATCGGACATGCGGCCAGTTTGGGCCACGTCAGATACGATTTCCAGACATGAGGCCTCGCGAAATATCGAGCATCTCAGAGGCCAGGCAGAGAGCTGGTTTGCGGTGCTGTTCAATGTGTTTGGAAGTGTCGGACAAGAGAGCAAAGGTGTAGTTGGAGATGTTATTTCTGCGTGGGCCGGAATAGCTGGCGACACGGTATATTCTGATGATGCAGCTGGCTTCATATATTTGACAACATGCTTCTTTACAGGAGGTAGCTAAAATGTACCGGAAAGTCGTTGCACTTTTTCAGCAGAATCTCAACAATCAGCCGAAGAATCAGCCGAAGGCAAGTGGCGACAATGTACAAAATGTGACTCTCACGACACAGGATTTGCTCGTCCTTCTGCTACCATTTCTTCCTCTTGCGGAGTGTGAGGAACTTTGGGGACTCTGTACATCGACTGCTGTAATCGGTAATACTGAGGGAGGCGTGCAGAAGCGCGGCTATAGGATTTTATCTAAATTGGTTCAGGGAGACAAGTTGAGCGGGGTTCTTAATGCGGAGATCGTTTTACAGCAACTCGCACAAAGTGCCAACAGTGTCGGAGCTGCTGCTAAGCGGGTATGTCATCATATGCATTGTCCTTTGCATTGTCATTGATGCGCTAGATACGGCCAGGATCGCACTACGCTCCTCACACTACTCCTACCTTCTCTTCCTTCAACGTCCTTGCATATGATTCCCAGCCTCATACCTGAAGCGGTTCTTGCGACTAAGGAACCGGCTGAGCGAACTCGGTCCGCCGCATTTGACCTCGTCGTTGCCATGGGACAGAAGATGAAAGACGGTGGAGTCGTCAAGCGGCATCGCATGGATGAGATGATGGAGGACGAAAATGCAAACCCCGGTGAAGGTATATTTCTTCTGCTTGTGGAAGTCACCATATCTTAGTATCATATTCAGTACAAGCAAGCATCGAAGAATATATGACAATGGTAGCCGCTGGCTTGGCCGGTGCAACACCGCACATGATTAGTGCGACTATAACTGCCATATCTCGACTCGTATTTGAGTTCAAAGGTCAGTCTATATCTAGACCGACTTTCTTTAATACCTTCCGTTTATTCATACTTCTATCTCAGATGACATATCTTCAGCTATGCTGGAAGAGATTCTTTCTACTCTCCTTGTGTTTATCAGCTCTGCCAATCGTGAAATCGTCAAGTCGGCGCTAGGATTCATCAAGTTGTCGGTGCACACGCTGCCAGTTGAGATGGTCATGCCACACTTAAGTCAGTTGGTCCCAGCCCTACTCAACTGGTCCGGGGACCACAAGAACCATTTCAAAGTAAAGGTTCGTCACATCTTCGAACGCATGATTCGCCGCTTTGGTTGGGAATCCGTGTCTGGTTGCGTTGGTACAGAGGCAGAAGCGAAGGAGAAAGGAAAGGTGCTGCTGAACATTAAAAAAAGGAAGGATAGGGCGAAACGCAGGAAAGCAAGGCGTGAGGAAGAAGACGGCGATGCCGAGGAGGTAATAATTATACATTGTATCTGATTATTTATTCACACATATCACCTAGGTCCCAACAACACGGAAGACAGGGGATGCCTTCGAAGATGTACTGTATGGCAGCGAGAGTGAAATAGAAGATAGTGATGAAGACGGAGATCATCCACCACCTGGTCTGAACAAATCCTCCAGAGTTGCGGCGGGGAAACGCCAAAAAGGAGTTCGCCTGCGCTTAGATGACGATGACCCCATGGACTTATTGCACGGCGCTGCGGAGCAACTCACAGGTGTGTTTTGTCTCCTTGGTGACTGCAGCGGTATGTTTTACCATGCCTGCACCAGATGGAAATAGAATTCGTCGAAGACGACCTGGTCAGGATGCATCACATTTCAAGACAGATGAAAGTACTGGGAAAATGGTCATTGAGGCCGAGCACGAGGACGCTCATATCGCTGCAGACGACAATGTCGCCGGAGCAGCCTATAAGGAATCCCTTACCTCGGTTGACGGGTTCACACGTGGCGCGAACGGCCGGGTTAAGTTCAACAAAGACACCAAGAAGCGACGGCGTGCCAACGAGGGAAATGATGACGATGGAGATGTTGAAATGATGGATATAGTCAGCTCGGGACCCGTGAAGTCAAACAAAAAGCGAAAGATGGCGGCAAAGCTAGGCCAAGAATTCAAAGCAAAAGTAAGTCCTCTCGTAGAACATTGAACAATATGGATTGATGGTACGCCCCAGAACGCTGGCGGAGACGTCAGAAAAGGAGGTCTAGACCCATATGCGTATTTGCCACTTTCACAGGCGGCAAAAAAAAAAGGAGGCAAAGCAGCTCGTGTCAACGTTGTGGGACGTCGATGATCTGCTCTATCACGTTTTTGCTATTATACAGAGTACATAATCTCTCGAATCGTACGAATAACTTTTCGGCACGGCAACCTCATTCCGCCTTGTGTCCACAGCAAGAGGCACCTGGCTGAAGTGGCTGGGCAAGCGGCTTTTCCTCGCAGGGACAGTTGGCGCAGGTGCACGATGATCCGCATACACAGGCCGAATCGCTAAGAATGTGTAGTGAATCAGCGTGAATAGTACTGCCTTGAAAATACATACTCACCTTTGGTTACACGCACATCCCGTCTCCTTGTTACAAGAGCATTCGTTTAGGTTACCCCTCGAACATGGCTGGCAAGTACATTCGCGTATCTCGCCACTGGGGAGGGTAACATCGGGGCAACCACATGTCTACAGAAACTATATGAGCCTCTGAAACAGTGAGAAGGGATGACAGACGGCGACCAACAGGCATAGTATTCTGGTAGAAAAAACTTCAAGTTGAGGGTTGTTTACCAAGTGACCAATCAAGCTCCTATTTATGAGACACTAACAAGGGAGAGAAAGAACTAACTCGAAATTTTTTACAAGTTTTCTTTTTGCAATAAAATACACTAGCAGAGCAAACAATTAAGAAACAAGACGGAAAAGAAGGTAATCTAATCTAAAAATAACTCTCAGGCGGGGAATCGAACCCCGGTCTCGCGCGTTCATTGTCTTTTGACAGGCGCGAATACTAACCTCTATACTACCTGAGACATGACAAGATTTTCTATATAAAATATAATAGGCTGAATTACAACAAACAATGCGTCATATGACTTGTCACAGTGGCGCTACTCATTGCCAAGTCGTTCACGCGCACGATCACACCCATCTATGCGCAAGGTACTGGGTACTCCAACCGGCTCATCCATGGAACGGGCTCTCACTATTCTTTTCAGACACCTTACCTCATTAGTTTCTTGTTCGTTTTGATCAGTTTTTCCTTGGTGATAGGCTGTTCTGCCTTAAGAACGAACGTACACCCCATCTAATTGTTTTTCAGTCTTTTGTGTCCTTTGAGGTTCCAGATTGGTGCTTCTGCCTCCTCTCGTGTTTTTGAATTGTGTCTGAACTGTGTCCGAATTGAATTCTGCAGGGTTTATGCCAAGTCTCCCAAGGGGCTCCCCGAAGCTGAGAGCGTAAGTTGGGGTTTGTACCAGGTGCGCAAGAGCCAATCTTAAACGTCCTTGTGCACAAGCTTAACTGCTCTTGAACTTCCCTTCCAGCGTTGTGACCGCACTATTGTTTACGATAGCAACTCCACAGACCAGTATCACACGGAGTATGACTGCCGCCGATTTCCATCAAAAATGTATCATGACTGCCAGAGAGAGGTAGATAATTACTGCATTCTTTGGTGTGTGTTTATGACTCGATTGCTCTGCTTCACTGATCCTGGTCATTATTTCCTTAGGGACACGGCAGGGTACGCGTCTCAAATAAGTCTGGTATTTGTAGCCGCAGCATTAGTGGCCTTGCTGGTTGTCACTACTGGTTTCAGCACGCATTCTCGACGGAGAACAGCATGGCAAGGCATTGTTGCCTTGACCGGACTGCACGGTACGTACAGGTTTGTTATCTCTACGTAGGTATCGACTAGAACTTTTGCTCCAGGAGCGCTCCAAATCGTCACCATGGCTATCGTTGTTGATCTCCACAGACACTCGGCTTATCCACTTTTTGGAGAAGCCAAACTCAGTAGGCATCCACATATCCATTATACCTTCTCACGTCTCATGCCTTTAGGTACCTCATTCTACCTGAGCACGATATCATGGTGTCTTGATGTTTTCATTATCGCTGGTCTCCTGTATACTGCATTAGCTGCCAAATCAGGTAAACGATGGGCAGCTGGTAGACGGGCTTATCTACCTATCCCTGGCTAAGGTTTACCTTACGATATTAAGACCACTCGTGTATGGTTCTACGATGCCTACATGTTTGAGTTTTGCGACATATAAGCAGAATACCCCCCTTTAGCTCTCATTAATCCATCTAAAATCTACCATGTACCGTATTTAAAGATTCATTCGTCATGTGGCCAGATCCGAAGAATTTCATTCCACTAAGAAAAGTCATTAGATGCTCGTTTCCAATGAAAACAAGGCAGCTTACGTCGCGTTTCCTCCGTCTTCTAATCGAGAAATATCCCGTATTACTTTCCCAGCTTCCCCTTACTCTACCCTTCTCATGACCACCACTTTCCCTGAAAAACTTCTCCGGATCGCCAGGAAGCCCCAGACCCTCCACCGCAAGGGTCATGACTCTACCATGTAGTTGTCGACGTCTCACGGAGAGTTGGAGAAGCGTCCGCTTCCCGATCCATAAAAGACTTGTGAGGGCTGTTAATGCGCGAAATGCAGAAACGGCGTCTTCCAGAAATCGGAGTGACATCCACATAAGGCATGGCACAAAGAAGAACGATACCGCTACGAAAGGTAGAGTGATAAGGACGCAACCCAACCAAACGCAAGTTCCTGACAGAAGTCCAACAAGGAGCTTGTGCTGTGCAATTTCGTCCCATACATCCTCCGGTGGTCCAGAATTCTTGAATCTTCCTACGGACCATCTTGTAGCTGCAAAGACTGGTGACCACAAAATGAGACCTGGCAACGATATGAGGGAGAGGACTGCAAGCCATAGCATCCTGGCAACGATGCGCGCTACAAGAACACGACGTGCTAGAGGGCCAACACGTATACGATCGTCCTTTATGCCCAATTGTAGGAGAGTTTTATGATAATCCTGGGAGCAACCATCAACTTTTCCTTCAGTCTTCGGCCATAAAACTGACGAAAGTCAATTACCTGAAGGTCTTGAGCGAGAAGATCGATAGCTAGGTCATATTGCCTCACATCCTCCCACATCATCTCCTTGGAACGAACAGAAACCGCTTCATGGCTATTGTTCTGGCCCAGAAGCGACGCATTCCCATCTAATTGAATCCAACTACGACTTCTTTGACGACCTTCACTCCACCCTTTCCCGGTTTTCTTAAAACCTTCTACAAAAGCCCTCACGACCCTTACATGATCACCCAGGGACATATTGGTTCCAAGTGGGGCATAGATTCCTGCAGCAACCTTAGCTGTGCTGATGACGTCCCAGGAGGGTGCATCCAAGGTCCCTGCACTGATCTGGTCTGCCATAAACGAGGTCAAGGCTTTGATAGTGTGAAAATCAACTGGCGCAAGTAAGGAGGGAGATTCCTGGAAAACTAAATGAGTTCGATAAAGGGGTATAGTCAGAATGTAGAGCGTTGCCTGTGGTGAAAATTTGACTGGAGGATTGAAAGTCACGAGAACGTCAGAACGAAAATGTTGTCGATGCCTTCAGTTAACCCAAAATGAACTTGTTGAGACGTGATGAGAGTGACACGACGTACATGTATGTTATAGAACAAGTTAATAGCGTAACTTCAAAGTTAGGATCGTCCCGATGTCGAGTAAGGACTTCTGAGATGATACGAGCAACGCCGGTCTTGAGGGGAGAAAGTGCTGGGCGGTAACGACTCATGCCTTCGGGAAACAAACACACAGCATCTCCTTGCTCCAGTGCCTGGTAGAATGAAAGCTCACCAGTGAGCACTAGCTTCTGTAACGCGAACCAGTACCTGGTAAAGTTGATTCATCACATCCGAGTTGTCTATTTCTCCAGGATGGGCGTAGTCCATACGCCGCTTTAATGGTAAAGCACCAGAAGATTCGATGAGCCAGCTGCTAAAGGTTCGCTTCCCAAACTGCGTGGCTTTAGCTGTCATTCGTAGATAACTCTGAGCCTGAGCTTAGCAGAAGATGGGCTACTATACGCCACTGCGCTGACCTTGGATGCGGTCATCAAAAGTCTACCATAGCGTTACTTGGTATGGAAAGAAAAAGGAAGAAAGAAAACCAACAGTGCATCAGTGAGAGAATTGGTATGGTTGGCGCAAAATATGCTGTCCAGCCTCTCAAGTCAACTGCTTAAACAATCGCAAGCCAACTGACCAGGGCTCGCCCCTTTTGGGGAGATATTGTTCATTCTCAATCACGATAGTGCCATAGAATACTTTCAGGACAAATTTAAAGAGCCAGCTGGATGGAGACGCCACTTCGGAAATTGTTATGGAAAATACAGACGAAGGCGTACCGGATCAAGATGTAGGACAACGGAGTGCGCTTAAGTCTCTGGCCCGCAGGCATTGAATTCTTTCAGGCGTGGAATAGAAAACAAGCAGGATGTGACGTGCTTGTGACCTGGCCCGTTACGTATGCTATGTCTCCTACACTTGAGCCTCGTTCAATGATACATGAATTCCGTATTCAGAATACCACAACCAGCGGGGAAATACAACCAAAAGAGCCATTTTTCTCCCCTCATGACTCAAATTTCTCTCTGTCAGCATTGTCAACCAAGACACTTGTTGTAGTCAGTTCCTACGTTCTCGACAAAGGCATGATTTTTTAAGCACTAACCACAAGATATGTTAGCCCATTGTTTCTGCAGCGAATGTCCCCCAATTAGCCGCAGATATTCTTATCGCTTCTCTATCCCTTTGGCGGCTCGGGACGTGTGACCCTAGACATCACGTTCCTGTCGTAGGCGGTCGAGAGGGGGGGCAGGTGGGCGTGACTACCCCGTTGGAACTATTCGGAAAAGACGACGTGGATTTTGTTATTTTGCAGCAAAGGTCGCCCGTGCTCAAGGTAAAACAATATTCATTACATGCCAGGCGTGTCTTACATCCCCCAGGTATACAAAGACAACTTCATTTCGTCGCTTTTAAATTTCGCGAAAGACGCAGAATTCAGATCGATACTATTTGTGTCAGGCGTAAATTCTATTAACCGCACAGACTCGCAGATGCAGTAAGTTTTTTCAGAAGTACGAATACTCAGACTAGGTGGCATTAAACTCCATTTTAAGCATACCAATGTTCCATCTTCCCTCCCCCGTATTTCACCCTACTACCCAGTCTCCGTTAGCTCGCCTCGCCACTTTCCCACAATATAGTTCTGGTCACATGCCCGATAAGCCGCCTTCTTTACCTGGCGGGGGAGTTACAAGACGAATTTTATCATCGATACCTGAAGACTGGTTAATTAACACAGGTTTTCTGATATGGATGGGGATGGAAGGAGATAATCGAGACGATGCAATTCTTGTTGCTAACGCCATTGCTAAAATTCTGTCTACTGATAACAAGATTGAAGGTCACCAATTAACTTTCATCTACACTCAACATATTTACTTAATCATTTTTGCATTAGAATGGAAGCAACCGGAAAGTTGGCGGCAAGGGTTATTCGGAACATTAGACGAGAGTACTCTATTTGGCTGAATTCAAGATATTTGTTTGGACATGCAAGATGCGCATCATATATAACACGATCACAAATAGAACAACGACTTCCCTAATAAAGGTATCTGAAAGTTATTTTCTGACCTGTTGCGTCTTCCTTTTGTTCTATCTTTTTATTTAATTGTATTAGATGTTGCCGGAAGATGAAGCTCATAATGACTGCAAGTCCTCCCGTCTTCACGTAATAGGTTAGACCACGATGAGGCCAAAGGGTTGTGTACTTACAGCGATACAAATACCGTATGACTTCCTATACGTAGGTCCCCAAGATTTATCCCATACGTAACTAGTTAAACATGGTTGTCATCAGTGGCAGGGATCGTATAGAATATTATGGCAGTCTCCTTACGATCCAGCTATATTACCCAATTGACTCCAAGCGTTGGCTAGTGCTAAAGCTATAGGAAATTCAAATTTCTAAAGGTGGGATTGGGTTGATTGACCTACCGACCGCTCGCTTGGCGGGGGGCCGAGGCAAGGAGTTGCTAAGCCAGAAAAGTAAAACGATAAGCCCTGAATAGGACTGTGCCTCAAGGAAGCTTGAGCAAGCGAAGAGTGAAACGGCGAATCTTCCATTGTATACTTTAGAGAAGCGACGCACAGTGCAAGGTAACGAGCCGCAGTGTTCATCGTGCAAAGCGAGATTATAAATCCGAGGATACCAATTAAGAGGGGAACAGCTATGTGCCAGAATCTCTCTCCGGTAACATCGGCGTGGCGAGCGTTGAAAAATGCTACGAGGCTGGCAAAAATCCACGGAGGAGCAGTAAGCAACAACGTTACGGTTACTGATTTGAATCCCAAAGTAGCAGCCAATGCTGTAAGAGAAGAAGGGGGGAATCAATCGTCGAATAGAACGACATTGCAGTGAAAACTCACTCGGGAAGTAGGCGTTAAACGACAAGCTAACAATCTGGGAAAGCCAAGTAAACGCAAGCCACCAGACTTTCCAGTCGGTTACTGCCATAGTAAAACCAGTCCACTGGTTATGTTCCTCATTGATGTCTGCTTCGTCTTCTTCTCCTACATCTTCAACCATTCTCAACTGTGCGAGTTTACGTTCCAAAGGTGTTAGTGACAGGGTATTAGCTGGGAAGTCGGGTAAAATAAAGATCGAGCATATAGCCACAAAAATCTGGGTTATTTGGTCAAAGTTTAGTACGGGAAAGGGGTGCTTGAAGTGCGTCTTACCGTTAGTGAACCTTCAATCTTCCACCGTAAAAGCACAAAACAGGATGGTTAGAATAGTGCGACGATGTTCGCGGAACGATACATACATAAAACAGCCAGCTACAGGTATACATCAGCCTCAACGAGCATCGGATCTTCTTCGATGGCACTCACCGCCATGCCGCCTGGCCTAATTTACCGTCCATGCCATTTAATATCCCCGCAGCGAGCAACCCCCCGAATGCATTGGACATGAGATTCCCACAATAGAAAATAGCTGTTCGAAGGCCAAGTTCCTCCCTGCATGTCAAATACGTCATCATATGGTTAAAAAGGTACCATATGATCACAAACCTTGTATACCACTTGGATAACAAGAACAAGGCACCTGAAAGGCTCTGTAATCATCAGTAGACAATACTGAAACTACAAGACTTACCAGGGAAAAATGCAGCTTCGACACTATTCAGGATGAGCATAAAGGAAGCAAAAAACGAGACACAAAACACACAATCCTAGAAAAAATCGAGTCAACAGGGCCCCGGTAAAGCTACGAAACTTCAATTTAGGCGTGACAATGGGTACTCTCAGTGGGTCCTTACTTTTTTGTGACACCTAGAAAGTCCTACGTCAAGAAATAATCATTTAAACTAAATGGGAGAAATGAAGTCAACCTGTCAAGATTGATATCATCCCCCAAATCATCATGCACCCCGGCAAGTAGAGACTGGGTTTGCCTAACCAATTGAGCAGCATGTTTCTAAAAATCCCACCATATAAACTTCAAGAATAAAAAACAATAAGAACTCACGATGGAATTTGCATTATGATATACCTGTAGTTTTCAAATAAATATGTTGACGGATGAAAAGAAAGCGCTTACCCAACGTATAAGATGGATAAAAGTGTAGCGAATTCCTGCCCCTTTAGATTTAGGTCTTTCTCGAATCCACGAAGGCGGGCCGCACTGGACACATCAATTACGAGATAAACTTATCTACACCTATGACTTCGAAAAAATATACCCACGAAGCGTTATTCCGATCTACCTGAAAGCACGAAGCACTCAACGTCAGATATATTCTGATGGCGAATCATGAAGGTCTCCCTTACGTAGTTGAGAATATATATAAGTATTAATATGCTCATGCGGAGGTCAATCTTCCATAGACTAGTGCAGATTTAGGGAATACGGAATTTATGGCATATTTCACAAAGAATGCATGATACATACAGTTTCTTCTCGAGTCTCTTGCGGCCTTCAATCCCGCCAAATTCTGAAAAGTCTTCATCACTAGGACCATTGGTCTTGATGACTGTGTCGAAGTCCCCCTTCACGTCTGTATTGTGAGACGAGGTCATAACAAAGAGTAAACGTACGTGGCGCTCGTTCTTCTTCGTTATCAAATGTCCCAGAGATTGCTCTCCCGGCATTTGGATCCATTACAACGGATTTTCACCAAGGAAAAAGCTGCTGACCAATTCTGTATGCTTTCGATGTTAGCAGATAGTAAATGTACCTTGATCAGGTGATGGAGAAATAGAGACCAGTCTACTGGTCGAGGCCAATCAGCAGAGTGATGCTTGGGGCATTCGTGACTCACGTGCCAGCGCCAAAGCCCCACCACTGATTGTTTCAAGGCTTCTCAGCTTATCGTTCCCATGCTGTTGGTCACCTTACAACATTGGTGTATTGTTTGTGCCTAAAGCGAGTTTTCTCTTTGTCACCCATGATGGCATCGTATGAACACAGCAGCTATTCCCATAGGTTTTCTTCGTTTACTGATGCCAATACTTTTGTATCAAGACACGGTGGCCGCGCAAGTGTCAGGTCACACAATAATATAAGCATATCGCGTTGCGATAAATTATTACACGTTGACAATCCAATCTGGACTGTGGGTGTTATACTCGACCCGAATTTGTAGGTAACAAGAGTGAATGTTATTTAAAGAGAAAGATCAGTAAGCCTAGTAGTTGAAGTTTATCAATTATCCTGTGTCACGAACTGGCGGCGGTATTCCTGAAATCGACGACATCCTACCAGACCTTAAATGCCTAATCCTCGTGCGTCTCATGGAGTAATGTGTGAACGTAATCTTCATGAAGTCGACAACCGTGTTCTTCAGATCCTCCAGACCCTGAGGAACTTCCTCAGTTTGATCCTTATTGATCAGACCTAATGGTGGGTGACAAGTAATCGTTCTGTTCCTCATTCCCCCCAATTTGTCCTGTTTCTTAGTAGAGGTATCTCACATTTCCCTTCCTTCCGGCTGCCTCGTCGTCGTCCATTCTTTTATTCAATTGGATTAGATGATGCCGGAGGATAAAGCACATGATAATGGCGAGCATCGCCGTCTGAGTACAGCAAGTTCTAGTAAAGCATCTCGACGAGACACAAAACTTGCACACTCACGGAGATGCAGATACCATACGATTTCTTGTACGTAGGCCCCCAAGAAATATCCCAGACGTATCTACGGAAAATAACCATGAGTTAATGTTGGGATTTGGGATTGCATAGAATGTTTTCCGTACGATCCTGATACATTACCCAGCTGACTCCAAGCGTTGGACAGTGCCAAGCCTACTTTGCTGTTAGTCATTTAAAGGTGGAACGAGGTAAATCAACCCACCGACTGCTCGCTTGGCCGGGTCACGAGGAAAACAGTTGCTAAACCAAGTATATAACACAACAGAACCGGCGATAGACTGTGCCTGCAGGAAGCTTGAGAAAAGAGAGCCTCTTTAAGGGATCGCAATGTACTCTAGAGGCTGGGGAGACGCACAGGGCAATGTAGCGAGCGGCAGTGTTCATTGTGCATAGCGAAATGATGAAACCAAGTACTCCCAATAAGAGGGGACCAGCGATATGCCAGAATCTATCACCAGAAATATCGGCATGACGGGCGTTGCAAAGTGCTACGAGGGACGCAAAGACCCATGGAGGAGCGGTAAGAAGCAGTGTCACGGTTACCGATTTGAAGCCCAAAGTCGCGGCTAACGCTGTTACGGTAATGATATGGGAGAGTATGAGGTGAACAGAACGAAAATGAATGGTGAATCACGAAGAGCTCACTGGGGAAGTATGCACCGAAAGACCCGCTGAGAACTTGGGAAAGCATGGTAAATGAAAACCACCATACTTTCCAATCGGTAAATGCACGTGTGAAGCCACCCCAGTGAGATTGAGCCTCGCTGCTGTTCCCTTCATCCTCTTCTCCTACGTCTTCAGCCATTCTTAATAGAGCGAGTTTGCGTTCTAGGGGTGACAGCGAGCGGGTAGTGGCTGGAAAATCTGGTAGAATAAACATCGCACATGTGGCCACAAAAATCTGTATTGGTAAAGGTTACACAAAGAGAAATGGGAGGGGAGGGGAGCTTGGCATGTGCCTTACCGTGAGTGAGCCTTCGATCTTCCACCGCGAAAGTAGATGACACGATCGTTAGAGTAGTGGGAAAACGTCATGCAAGAAATACATACAAAAAACAGCCAGCTGAGAATATCAGTCGAAGGAACATTGTATCGTTTTTCATGCTGAACTCACCGCCATGCAGGCTGGCCAAGTTTACCCTCCATCCCGTTCAATATGCCAGCAGCTAATAAGCCTCCAAATGCGCTGGATGATATATTCCCACAGAAGAGAATAGCGTTTCGTAGGGCAAGTTCTTTTCTATACAGCACAGAAGTTGTCACGAGACTTCGTGAAGAGGTACTGTTGGCTGCGGACCTTGTATACCACTTTGATAACAAGAATAAAGCACCTGAAATGTACGGTAATCATCTGTGATGCAAGATGAAAAAAATGTAGAACTTTCCAGGGAAAAATGCAGCTTCCACACTATGCAGGGTGAGGATAGGGCAATCAAAGTCAACGAAAAACGCACAATCCAAGAAAGAATCGAGTCAAGAGGGCTGGCACAAAACTACAACAACTTCAACTTAAGAAATGACAAGTACTTTCTAGTCCATACCTCTTTGTGATTCCTAATGAGTTCTACATAAAAAAAAATAATCACGAAAAAGAAAAGATAGAAAAGACAACCTGTCAAGATGGAAATCATCCCCCAAATGATCATACATCCGGGTAGGTAAATGCTCGGTTTGCCCAACCAATTGAGCAGCATGTTCCTACATGTACCACCGTTCACGTCTTGATCAAGTAACAGAAACAACCAGAACTCACGATGGGACCTGCATTATGATATACCTTGAGGGTGTCTAAATGATATGTCCACTAATGAAAAAATATGACCTACCCGACGTATAAGATGGATAAAAGGGTAGCGAATTCTTGTCCTTTTAAATCCAGGCCTTTCTCCAACCCGCGAAGGCGGGCCGCACTTGGAACATCGATCATGGAATAAGTATGTGGCTTTAGTTAACCTCGAGAACTAATTTACGCGGCATTATTCCGATCTACCTGAAGGATTGAAGTAATGAGATGTCATGGACATGGTATGCATTGATGTAGGATGGCATCCTCACGTAGTTAAGTATATAAATCAAGACCAAGATGCTCATGCGGAGGTCAATCTTCCATAGACTGATGTAAAGGCGGAAAGTCATTCCATATTTCACAGCAAGATGACACAAACGTACAGACTCCTCTCGAGCCTCTTGCGGCCTTCAATACCACCAAATTCGGAGAATTCGTTGCTGGAAATACTGATCTTGATGTCTGCATCCTCCTTCATGTCTGTATTGGGAGACGAGGTCATGATAAAGGACGCATGTACGAGACACTTGCTCTGTAAGCATTTTGGGGACTGCTCTTACGACATGAAGATAAGTACCGGAAGAAAATGGTTAGTACTGAGAACATATGCCGGAATCGGCGTTTCACGTGGGAGGAGTCAAACATGATAAAGGCATAAACGCGATAAGGTTGCCAATTTTCGTTAGATAAGAGTGCACTGCAAGAAATACTCTGTTTATGCATGGACAGATGTTGGAAAAGTTCCGAGCTACCTGAGCCCTTATACACGAGGAAACAGCTGTAGCGAATCACAACTTACGCTACGTTCGGCAGAACTCTCCAGCTAACGACTACCGTATTGGTTCGATCGTTAACGTGCCCTTTAAGCCACGCCTATCTGGGTGTACCCTTCAAGATGGCCAGAATTAACCTTTCCTTCCGGCCTACAATTTATCCCGTTCGTGGCGCAAGAAAGTTTTTTCATCAGGATAATTCCGAAGAAAGGTTGAAAAAGTGGTTGGATTGTATCCTTAGCCGGGAAAGCTAGAAACCCAAAAAAAAAAAAATTCAAGGAAACATCTGGAAAAACACTAGCCAAAACGTTGTCTTTGCATACTCCGCAGTTTAGAATAGTGTAGAAATATTGATCCACTTTTTTCAAAATTTCTCTTCGGATTTCCTGACGGCAAAACGTGGCCTCGGGTCGCGCGAAAATGGGCGCGCGCTTACGGTCCTGCCTTGATTCTCTTAGTTTTACAAGTCCTCGCAGGCAGCATTTGGTAAATTTTTTTCAATTTTATAGCCATGCTGTTACGTTGGGGACTGTATGTTATTGTGTATACCAGCTTCCCTTTGTACATCATCAACATAGGAGATGTCAGCTATCAGCTAAAGATCCTCTGTATTTTTTGAGTGTAGTGGTGAGTAGATCTGCTGGGAATAAGTTACATTGTCTACATTATTTACCATATTGAGTTCAACCCAGTTTGACTGGTCTGCCAGTGATATTGCTACCAAAAGGTTGAAGCTATGTTTACCACCAAAAAACAATATTTTATTTGTGCTAGACAATTGATTAATCGTTGGGTTACAACTTGATTCTTTGGCTTCTCAAATGTTCCATCTGCTCTTGTCTTCAGTGTATACCTGTTAGGAGTTGGACTTGACTTCTAGATTGTTGGTTTATGTTTGTATAGTGTCATGATCCATTGTCAGGGCTTGAGGACAATCACACCACTTTCGAAGCCACTTCTCTGAATGATTCATTTGGAGCCCAACGGAACTGTTTGGCAGATGAAGGAGACATTTAGAATGTCATTCAACACATGTGGCAACCTGTCATGATTACAGTTGAGGATATTCTATTGTTTCAATCCCAAAACACAATGCTCCGAAGAATTCCGAAAACCTCCTTCGGAATCTTGAATCACCCTTGCCTCAATACTTCTCACACATTTGATCTGGTCAACCAATTCAGTCCAGGAATCACTTCATTAAGTGTTTAATGAAACAATCAATAACCAGGTCCAATCATAATCTGTTCTGGAAAAGAAGCACCCTGACTATCCCCATCACTATCCCCATCTTTTCAAATTAACTCCTTGATTGAGTTATTTCTATGGTGTGGAAGCTTGCAATAACATTCCATATCATCAGACTCTATGATATGAATGTTCTAGGCACTCAGGGTCACTCTCTGAAGGGTTTAGGAATGGTTAGCTCTACCCAAAGAGCCATGCGATTCAGAAACATGTTTTAGAATTTATTTCCAGTTTGTTAATCATTTCTTCATTCACCATTTTCCTACCTCCCTTGTTCTTTACTTCCTATGGCCTTTGATTAGTATACATATACCTTAGTTACTTTCCGACCTTCATGGACTCATTCCCATTCACTCTCTCTTCTGAACCATTTGGTATAAAGGCTAGCACATTTGCATGTAGATTCCCTAGTTCAATTATTGTATGTCAACTTGATTTTTCTACTCACACTTGCCAACTCGTCTGTCAGAACCCATCCCCGACCGATTCCCGAGACCTCGGGCCCCCGGGCCCGAGACCCTGACCGTCACGTTTCACCTAATTATACTTCACATTTGATCCCTTTCCTTCATAGCTTACGACCCTGACCTCGGTCATTCGGTCACCGATCCCCGAACCCTCTCGTATATAATTCGCTCATTTATGTACATGATAATCAGTTCTGATATCAACTAAGATACCCCAATACACCTTGCTTAATCTCTACGCTCCCTCGTTCCCTTCGTTAAAGGTCACGGCCGAACTTCGGGTGACCTCGGGCCTCGTCCGAAATACGGGACAGGACTCTGAGCTGGCACAGCACATAAGCTGAAGCCAAGTCCCACTCGACCCGTTCGCCGAGCCTCGGCCCCTCTCGGCAACCCAACCCCGAGCCTTGGTCGACTCTATATTGAGTCTCAACCTTTACTCTGCCTCCACTAAGATCTAGTTCTTAACATCGTCCTACAATCACCTTGAACAACAACCTCATATTTGAGTAAGCACTCCAATTCTACTTTTATTAGTTTAACCCACTTCAAAGAATGTGAGATCATTGGCTGTGATTGACATGGACTGCAAAGTTCATTCAATCTACGAGCATTCGATCTACGAGATAGAATCCTTTCGGAACTCCTATCTCTTCAGAACTATGTATTTTGTTCGCAAATGTTCCAAAAGCCATTCACTTTTACTGTAGGATTTATCTTCACTTTCGAATACCATTCTATTATCATTAGAAACATTTTCGAACAGAATGACTAACACCACATTCATCTACAACTTTTACCACTGATATTTGGATTCTGACACAACCATCCAGTATAATTCCTTATCACATTTCAAGATCACTTCATGAATATTCAGTTGAGGGATCATTGATTAAGTTCCATCATAATCCATTTGGGTGCACACTGTTGAGAGAATGAGAAGAAAAAGGAGAGAATGGGTGCAGACTACCAAGAGGAACAGGTGTTGTGTTGAAAATTCATCTATCATGTTTTTTTTTTTTTTTGTTATCAGTGATCTTCATGCCCCCACCCTTGTCTCAAGTTTCAAGAACCAAAACACAGCTATGTAGGTCAATAATGTCACAAGGTGATCACATTGAACACAGCAATGGGTCATATTCACAAGTTCAACTGAGATAATGACACATGGTCATTATACACGAGGGGGCTACTGCCCCAAATGTTTCCAAACAGAATCAAGTGACTGTCATGATCACATTGGGAACCTTTACTTATGCTCCTTATCCTTCTGAATGATATCCTCCAAAAGCTTTGTTCTGAACCTGAACACTATTATGCCCAAAGAACCATTTGCACTCAACAAATTGTGTCACCAATAGCACACCCTGGATCACTCTACTGGAGCTAGTGGTTCAATCAATAATCAGGTCTGATCACAAATCTATTTTTTGGAAGGAGCACCCTGACTATCCCCATCACTATCTCCATCTTTTCCTATGCACTCAATGATTGAGCCGACTCTACTTTCCCAAAGGCTTACACTAACAAGTGAAGTCATTGAACCATGGAATATGAGTATCCTCAACATTCAGAAGCACTATCCAAAGGACTTATATTTGGATGTCACTACTTGAAGAGCCATGCAATTTGGAAACATGTTTCATGATGTATTGTTGGTCCATTAATCTTCTTTTTCATTCACAATTTTCCTACCTCCCTTGTTCTTTATTTTCTATGGCCTTTAATTAGCATACATGTACCTTAACTACTTTCTGATCCTCACAGACTCTCTTTCCCATTTGCTCCCTCTTCCAAACCATTCAGTATATAAGCAGAACATTCACATGTATATTCCTTAGTTCAATTATTCCATGTCTACTTGATTGTTCTACTCAAACTTGCCAACTCATTGTGAACCACATTGTACAACAACTTCTCATCAACCTCACTTTTGAGTGAGTACTCTAACTTGGTTTATATTAGTTTAAACACACTTAGAAAGAATGTGAGATCATTGGCTGGGGTTGACATAAACTGCAATGTTCATTTGATCCATGAGATAGAATTCCTTTGGAATATCTATCTCTTCAAATCTATGCATCTTTTCACAGACACTCCAAAGGCCATTTGCTTTTACTGTAGGACTCCTATTTACTTTCAAAAATCATTCTATTACTATTAGAAATATTTCTGATTGATACTACTAACCCTACAGCTATCTACACTCTTATCTTTGATAATTGAATTCTGACAGTGACCTGTGTATGACAAGTTGAGGTCCCAGACATTTGCACACCTGGGGCAGAATTACAAAAATTGTGGTGCAAAGGGGCAGAATCTTTACAAGTATGTTATCATCATCTGTATCAGCCTGAAACTTCCCCTATAGATAGTTCTATATAAGATGTACAAGTAGATAGAAAATGTATCACTTCTGACCTCAAGTAAGATAGGCAAGTGTTAAGAACTAGATCAGAACAGAGACAGAAGTAAGGTTGGGACTCAGGATAGAGTCAACCAAGGTTTGGGGTTGGGTTACTGAGGAGGGCTGAGGCTTGGCAAACAAGTCAGGTGGGACTTGGCTTTAGCTTATGTGCTGTGCCAGCTCAGAGTCCTATCCCAGTATTTTGGACAAGGCCCAAGGTCACCTGAAGTTCAGGTGTGACCTTAGCAAGGGGACAAGGGAGCATAAGGATTTAAGAGGAGGAATATATTAGATGTATTTTAGTTGATATCAGAACTGCCTTTCATGTATATGAACCAGAAGCTTATATACAAGAGAGTTTGGGGATCAGGGACTGAGTGACTGAAGTCAGGGTCATAAACTATGAAGAGAAAGATCAAATGCAGGATATGATTAGATGAAACATGTTTTGGATGTGGTTGGGGCGTGGGCCTGAAGGCCTGAAGGTTTGGGGACTGGTCTTGGGACGGGCTCTGACAGCCAGCCACCTTGCAAATCATTCATTTAGTTCTCATTCCAAAGACATATCTATTCTATCATCTTCAGTTCTATTCTATTCATTTGTTGCAAGTCTTGAGTGCCTTCCTACACAGGATGACATGTTGATGTGACATAACATGCCCCAAACTCATCATGTGACAGACACATCACAAACATGTCAATGCTGATGATCTGCTGGCTCACACCATGAAAGTACAAACTATCCCTCTCACTCTTAATACACACTACCCTAACTATCCCCATCATTATCCCCATCTTTTCCAAGGAACTCAATGCCTGAGCCAATTCAACATTTCAAATGCTTCCTCCAAGAATCACATATCATTCACCTATATTGTCTAATGGCCCTTGATGTGCAGGATCACCCTCCAAAGGATTTGGTGAAGAATGTCATTACCTGAAGAGCCATGCAATTTGGAAACATGTTTCAGGATATATTTATAGTCCATTAATCTTTTTTTTCTATTTACAATTTTCCTATCTCCATTGTTCTTTCGTTCCTATCCCTTTTAATTAGCATATATGTACCTTACCTACTTTCCAATCATCACAGACTCTTTCCCATTGCTCTCCCTTCCAAACTGTTTGGTACATAAATAGCACATCCGCATGTATGTTCCCCAGTTCAATTATTGTACATCTACTTGTTTGCCTTGCTTAAACCTATCAACTTGTCATGAACTATCTTGAACAAAAGTCTCTGGACAACTACACCTTTGAGTGAGTACTCCAACCTTGTTTATATTAGCTTAAACACACTTTGAAAGAATGTGATATTACTGGCTGTGGTCAACATGGACTGCAAAGCCCATTCAATCCATGAGATAGAATTCTTTTGGAATATCTATCTCTTCAGAACTATGCATCCTTTTGCAAATGTTCCAGAGGTCACTTACTTTTACTGTGACTTCTATTCACTTTTGAATACTATTCTACTACTATTGGTAACATTTCCAATTGTTAGCACTAACCACACATTTATCTACAACTCTTATTACTCATAATTCAATTCTGACACATAGTACATTGTTGTGAACACTTTGGTCATGTAGTTGTATCTACATGGCTTGTCTTTGCTATATATCTGCCATCTGTGTCTGTGTCTGTGTCTGAGGCTTTCTGAGTCTCCACTCTTTTCTCTATATCATCCAACAGGTATGGGGCCTGGTCTAGCCTTAATACCACCAGAAACTTGTTATTTGCACCTTATCTGTTCACCATCTTTTTCACCATCTTTGACCATCCACTCACCGTCCAATATCCATCTCTATATCTCACTTGCACCATGTCATCCCTCAACAACCAGGTCAACATGCTCTCCAAGGTACCACCCCTTGAGGAAGGGAACTATCATGTTTGGAAGGAAGGGATGGAAATGTCTTTTATGGGTGTTGGTGCCACTTGGATCATAGATAAGTCCACAGCTACTGTTTCTGAGAGTTCCAGAGCAGAGGAAAGGTGACTCACCTTCTTTATCTGGTCAAGTCTTACCTCTGAATCCAGTATTTGGTGTTGTCCTGATTATGATTTATCTCTCACCCTATCCCTCCAAACAGTTTGCTTCTGAATGGCTCCTTCAGAACCCCAAACCAATAGAACTTCTATCACATATGTTCTTACTCAACATCCCATCACCATGAAGCATCATGAATCACTCTATTAGTATAAAAGTGAACCAATCAATAATCAGGTCCGATCATACATCTTTTCTCACAAAAAGATGCACCTGCACTATCCCCATCTATTTCAAGGAACTTGATATCAGGATCAATTCTATACCTTTGAAGCTTCTGGTGACAGGTTATAATATCCAATAAGTTGACTAAATCATCCCTAACATTCAGGGTCACTATTTGAAGGAATAGCATGAGGATATGTCTACCCAAAGAGCCATGCAATTCAGAAACATGTTTCAGGAGCTATTGTTGGTCCATTGATCTTTTTCCTCAATCACAATTTTCCTACCTTCCATGTTCTTTATTTTCTATAGCCTTTAATTAGCATACATGTACCTTAGCTACTTTCCAATCTTCATGGACTCTTTCCCATTTGCTCTCTCTTCCAAACTGTTTGGTATATAGGTAGCACATTTGCATGTATGTTCTCTAGTTCAATTATTATACATCTACTTGATTGTTCTACTCAAATTTGCCAACTCGTCATGAACTACCTTGAACAACAACCTTTCACCAACCTCACATTTGAGTGAGTACTCTAACTTCATTCAAATTAGTCCAGACATACTTTGAAAGAATGTGAGACCATTGGCTGTGATCAACATGGACTGCAAAGTTCATTCAATCTACAAGGTAGAATCCCTTCAGAATATCTATTTCTTTGGAACTATGCACCTTTCCACAAACATTCCAAAAGCCATTTGCTTTTACTGTAGGATTTCTATTCACTTTTGAATACCATTCTATTACTATTAGAAACATTTCCAAACAATACTACTAACCCTACATCCATCTACAACTCTTATCTTTGATAATTGAATTCTGACAGGTGTCTGGCAATAATAAGAAAATGAATAGAAATATTTATTGAATTTATCTTGTATTTTGTTTGAGCTTTATTTGATTTTTAATGAAATTGTTCAACATGAGCTTTAAGTGCTTGTTTGATAATCTAAGTGGAGTTCTATTGAAATGCAGGGGATGCGCTGATGCAGGAGCAAATTGTCAGGAGCAAATTGTCAGCACTAAAAGTTCACGTACACTGACATGACACTTGTAACAGAGATAAAGTTCAAACTTAACAAGTTTGAGATAAATTTTGAGTTATATAGATCAATTGAATTGAGAGCAAACGGCCAGTGATGATTTGCTAACAAAGAAACAGTTGTAGAGATATCAAGCAAGAGATTTAGAATATGGGGGACTTGTGGAGATTTTACTGCCTTAGATTGTACCAAGAACTACAAGCATATTTAAGGGAAAAGCTACTAGTATGTGTCCTTTGTGAATCCAAGAAA
The DNA here is from genome assembly GCA_003314545.1 of Ramaria sp. MG151. NCBI lineage: Eukaryota > Fungi > Basidiomycota > Agaricomycetes > Gomphales > Gomphaceae > Ramaria > Ramaria sp. MG151. The sequence goes on along the minus strand of QMFG01000343.1, from coordinate 663 downwards.
AATAACAGGGTGATGGAGCGATTCTGGGGTTGCAATCTACATGAGGGTTGGAATGCACAAATATGTAACTAAAAGCTATCTAAAGCACCTGAAACCAATCTGTGTGCTATGAGAACTACAAATCATGCATGCAACAATTTTATTCAGTTGAAAGAACAAGAAAAAATAATCTCAAAACTTCTGAAACTCCATTTCGAAGCTCCAGGCACTTGTCTAAATGAAATAGAAGTGATCGACTTTGTTCAGGGATTGGTGACTATAGGGGTGGATTGATATGGTAAATAGATTGTTTTATGTGCATTTGGAAGTGTTTCAGAAACATATGGAGCCCGATTGGTGGCTGTTTGAGCCTGTTTGTGTCTGAATGCATGTATGCATGTGTTTGTGCTCACGTGAGCTTGGGGTTGCTTTACTGGTTGATTCTAAAAATATAAACAAAGTGTATTCTAAAGCCTGAAGCTTTGAATTGAGGTTAGTGATATTTTTGTAATGTTTTTCTGTTCTTATTCAAGTGGCTTTACTGATCCATCAGTGGATTATGTAATCCAAGGTTCGAAAAGTAGATAGATAATAATAACAGGCAAGATATCTGCACTGTGTCACGATCACAGTCTGGACATTCATTTCACACTATCTTCGTTCCGAAGCGATACTTCCGAAGCA
>QMFG01000342.1:0-53374 GCA_003314545.1 Ramaria sp. MG151 | reverse complement strand
CGATATCAGCCTTCCTATGCTTGGGGCTACATTCTTCGAGCGAGGTTGGCTAGCACCGAGTGCGTTCTAGGTCCGTCCCACCCGCCCGATGGGATTAGGAGACGTCGGTTACGTCGCAGAAGCTGGTGACTTTGTAGTTGTTGACAACATTCACCACTCGTTGCAAGCACAATCTGGGACACTCTCGTGGGGGGCGTATCCGTCATTTTTGAGTGGCTATGAGTTCCTCGATCACATTCCTGGGGACGATATAATAACCGATTGTGGGAAATCTTGCCAAAGACGACGGCAAGTTCATTTCTTAATTTGTTCGAGGCCTGGTTAATTACATACTCTATCCCAGACTTTGCCCTCTCACTATCCCCGCACAAGTGTGGTCATGGTTTCATTTACGATATGACAATATTAATGAGATGCATGCATGGAATACGCTGCATCATCTCGCTCCTTCAATCATCGCTCATCATGGGCTCTCGATTTCCCCACACGAGTTGAAACTTGGTCAGCGTTGCCTTACTGTAATTCTGGAACTGAGTAGTGACAGGTAAAACACAACAGTTATTGCAGTTCAACACATATGGAACACTGATCTGAAAGTTGTGGACGGTCCTTCTGCTTCAGGAGATGTGTGCACCTTTCAGTGGGACTCAGATATGGATGTGGAGATGATGAAACCCGCCATGTATTTCTTTTCTCACAGAGAGGCTGCATATATTCATAACTCTGGAGCTCCTGAGCTTCTGGCGGAACATCGCCTATCTTTCGACCTTAAACCGCAGTGGTTGGACGACACTCCCTGGCATAACCCGAAAGGGAAGTCCATTGACGCAGAGGAAGAGAAAAATTCTACTGAGGTGAAAGACGGCCTTCTTCTTTATTCATACAAACGGTAATTATTTCTTGTCTTACAAGAGTGACGCGCGGTGCTCACATCCAAACAGCAATCCCAGGATATGGTGCCTGCAGCTTCCCATTGGTGTTGCCTTTCCCTTTCTCACCAAGGTTGAGGAGTAACTTCGAGGTACGTGGAAGCGGGGTAGCGGAACGGGACCTGATTTGGGAGAAATCCCGGCGACGTGATCTCCCCCGCTCCCCAATGGCTGGTGGTAATGATATTCCATAACATAACTTGATGTTGAGATATTCAGTGTGCCTACTTCATTCGCCGACCAAATTGTATTATTCCATTCTGGTAAATATGATCGCTTCTCTTTCCTTATAAAGAAGACACCCAGATCTCGAGGCCAAGCCCTGAACCTAGATACCAATAATTGTAAACTACCACCCTAAGTCTCATCCCAGGACAGCTCTGAGCTCTTATTTGCCTCAGTCTGTAACCGTCATTGCATCCGGTGTTTTCCCAGTGCCAGAGACTGACGAGACACTCGAGGCGTAGGGGGTGTTCGCCGCTGAGAGGCAGGAGAGAAACTGGGATAGTGGGGGCAAGCAAAGCAGCACCGGATGCGGAGGTAGAGGCATGGGAGAGGAGTAAACGTGGGGCGAAATTAGCGCCGGAGGAAATTCGGCCGGGAGACTGAAGTTCGGTGCCAAGGTTGTGCTGAAAGCGGTCACAGTGACCGTAACGGTCTGCGCGGACGACGTCTGGGTTGGCGCCGTCATTCGGAAGTTTGCTGGTTTCTCAAATCAACTGTGGCAAAGGTGACCCCGTGAGACCGCCTGAGACCCGTATTGCTGATACGTGTGCATCGCAGGTAATTTCAGTTATTGTGGAAGATGGAGGGGGGCGAATATAATTTATCTACTGTGATGAATGATCTTGTGCGTCCCACACAGGGTTTCAATGTGATAAACGCAGGGACAAGAACCGCTGAAGCGCTCATCTCCTTCACCCAGCAGCTCCATACACAGCTCCCCAAGACCCCATACATGCAAGTCACGCTCCTAGGTCCTTCCTGCACAACCGTCAACGGGTCCAACTATGTTCTAGGTTTTGTCATTCTGCAGCCGACAAGAATATAGGGAATTTGAGTGATTGGGTGTGTTTAGCTGCTTATAGAGTCATGCTGTGATGTAATAAGAAAAGAAATAGAAATTTTATTTTATATATTTTGTGTTTTGTTTTTGATTTATTGAAGTTTTTTGATCAATTGCTTCAATGTGAGTTGTAGGCACTTGTTTGATAATCTAAGCGGAGTTCTATTGAAATGCGGGGGATGCACTGATGTGGATGCAAAGTGTCAGCGCTTAAAGTTCGCATACACTGACACGAGCTTGGTAGATAGAGATAAAGCACAAACTTAGGAACATGATTCATATCATGTTGAGATTAATTCCTAATCCCTGTATATTGCTCGTTGTATGGGCGCTTATTACGTAAGCGAACGCGCCATTAATCCCTGGAGACGTGGGAATCTCTCTTTAACAGAGTATTCACCATCTGTTCTCCAGGTATGTGTAGTTACATTATCATTCACCAATATATCTCAAACAGAGTATTCACCATCTGTTCTCCAGTGTCTGTGATCATCCTTCAGCACACTAGTTCTTAGGATTCACCTCCAACATATCATATTATAATATATCCCTTACTTGTTCTTGTACTACAGTTTACATTTGCTTTGCTACTATGGAACTCAGCTGTGATCTGAACCAGTACTGAATAATGGTGATAAGCCATGTGTCCGGACCGTGGGAGGTTAATACCTCATTGGTCTTCTCACTGATTTTGATCCCTATTGTCGCTAATTTGCAGGCAGAGTCACAACATACAACTTCTTTCTATGCCTTTAAGGACTAAAATATTGGGAATAACGGTGATAAGCCATGTGTCCGGACCGTGGGAGGTTAATCCCTCATTGGTCTTCTCACTGTTTTTGATCCCTATTGTCGCTAATTTGCACGCAGAGTCACAAGACACACAACCTCTTTCTATGCCTTTAAGGACTAAAATATGATCAGTATTAGTTGGCTATACACGGCTAAGCTTCTCATAGAAGCCGCATATCAGCGCTAAAAGTGAGACGCTGGCTGCGTCTATAGACCATCTCCAGGCACGTTCTGAATTCGAAATTTGAATAGCGGTGATGAGCCAAGTGTCCGGTCTGGAGCCAAATAGATTCCGCGAAAGGTGACCCTTGGCTGTGATTGGATCAGTATGTGCTCCGGATTCGAATGATATGTGACTCATTTCACAACGTTTACATTCAGAACCGCCAAGGTACAATGGACATCGGGCGAAGTTCCGAAGTCGAAGTTTGAATGAGGGGGAATAGCGGTGATAAGCCATGACTGTGGGAAGTAAATTCCGCAGTTGGTCTTGTCTATCATTCCACAGGCAGAGTCAGAACACACAAGACATACCTAAACAGAAATTATCCATTTATAGACTGCATCCCCAGGCACGTTCTGAATTCGGGAATGCCGGTGACGAGCCAAGTGTCCAGTCCAGGCCAATTTGATTCCACGAAAGACTATTGTCTTAGGGTTAGGGCTAAACAGAATACGACATACCTCTTTGTCTTCACATTTCCCGTATTTGTGCCACAGTTTTTCTTGGATATTGCGCCAATGGAATAACCTAACAATTTTTTTTATCATTATTTCCATTTGCTCTAGTGCAAACACATCCCCATGGCATGACACATTGGTATGTCTAGAACGCGCTCATATTTTACGAGCCAGTGGGATACCAGCACCAAGGTACGATTCATTTCATGTCCCCATTGCTCCATTCCACATCCACTTGACATCTTTCTCAAATTTTCTCTACAGGTCACAGACTACAAATATACTATGTATGTACTCTCTATGCAATCTGGATGCTTCTCGTGAATTGCCTCTATCAGAACAAGTAATTCTATGCTATTATCTGTGCACGGCTCCCGCTGTATCTTCCAATTAACCACCAGCTGACTCCGATTATCTCCTTCTCTGACAGTGAGTATCTTTTCTTGGATATATGTCCTTATCCCTGGAACCGCCTGTTTCTAAATAAACCTGTATGAATCTTCTTCCCAGCACTGTTGACTCTAAACACACTACTCCTCAGTAGATACGACGCTCAGGTGTTGGTAGTCCAAACATGGATTTCACCCAACATCATCTCTGGTCAGTCCATTTGCCTACATGGTCTACATCCCACTGTCTCACCTTCGTCTCCACATAGGTCCTCGTGTGGCCATCTTGACTGACGCCAATAAGTGCGCATGATGAATATTGTGAGTGGTATTTAATAGAAAATAAAATGGAAATTTTTTATTTATTTTGTTTTGATTTACTTGAGTTGTTTTGGTAATTTTCTTCGAGTTTGCTTGAGGTGGCTTTTAAGCGCCTAAAGTATGATCTAAGCGAGATATAAATTCTAGCGCGGGGGATGCACTGATGCGGAAGCAAATGTCAGCACTTAAAGTTCACATACAGTGATGCGAGCTGTAGATAGAAAGATAACTGCAACTTAGCAGTTTTGAGATAGACAATAGGTTCGATAGAATGCTTGAATCGATGACGAACGGCCGGTGACGATTCATTAACAAAACAAGCGATGTTGAGATATCAAGCAAAGATGTGGAGACTGTTCTGAGACTGTGGAGGTTATACTGCCTTAGATTTTGGAGAAATTTACAAGCGTACTTATAGTGAGAGCTAGCTAATGATAGTCCTTTGTGTTTCCAAGAAGAATATTGGGGTGATGGAGCGGTTCTGGGGTTGCAGTCTACATGAGGGGTGAAATGCACAAAATAGTACTAAAAACATGTCTAAAAGTTCTGAAACAGATCATGGTGTGGTGGGAAATATAGATCATGTGTTTCACTACTATACTGAGCCAAAAGAACAAAAAAAAAGCAATGAGAAAACTTCTGAAACTCCATTTCGAAGATCCGGGCGCTTGTTTAAATGAAATGGAAGCGATCAGCTTCGTTCGTGGATCAGCGACAATAGGGGTGATCAGGAATGGAAGTTGTAGTGTCGTAACGATGAAATAATGTGTTTCAAAGCCACGCGGGGCTCGATCGGTGGCTATTGGAGCCCATTCGTGTCCGAAGCGTGTATATGCGCACATTCATCCCTGCATAGGCCGGGGATCATTGGCCGAGTAGTCCTAGAAATGTAAACAGATTATATCCTAAGGCTCAAAGCCTTGGATTCTCATTAGTGGTTATTTTTATGGTGTTTTATTGTTTTATTCTGTGCGGCGCTACTGATGCATCAGTAGATTACGTAATGCAGAGCCGCGCGATGGATGAAAGAATATATTAATAAAATAACAGTATTTCCTTCTCGTTGTCGTGACTAGGGGTAATGCCAAATTTCGACTGCCGCAGATGACTTCATAAGAATGTGAGGCAAGATCCCGACCAAGAAAATCATCAGTAGCAGACTCGGAAATGGAGGAGGGGGTCAAGATGTTTGCGACATTAATGATGGGACATTATTTCGTGATTGCTTGTCACTGGGGATAACAGCTTCAGCTTCAATGGCCACATCGGTAAAGAATGGTGAGAGGAAAGCACACATAGGCAGCAAATGAGACCTTGGCTCGACCTACACCTTGCATGTACATTCTCGCGAGTGCCCTACTTGCTTAGCTATTTCATATTTTACAGGCACAAATAATTGGGGAAATGGGGACTCATCAGGAGATATAAACATAGAGAACATCTTGCATAGGTTGCTCAGGTACATGAAATAAGTCATGAACTCACCACGAAGAATCCCGCTACCACAGCGATTCCTTCCAAATTCCTTCGTCATCAGGATTCACTGTAAGTAAAAGCATTCCAGAAACAAAGTCTTTAGAATACTGGGACATGGAAGCTCAGTTTCTGAGGTGGTGGGCGACACCGCCGGAAGAGGGAAAGGATGTTGAAGCTGTTGCGTGAAAATAGTTCACAAACTTAGCTTTGGGATAGCCCCTGGGTTAGCGCTTGACACATCTCTGAATGCACTTGCTATTATTAGAAAAATTCAGTGACAGTTTTGTCACGTGGGTGCACGCGTGGTGTCTTCCCTAATGCACTCGCCACTTGGTTCAGTCTCTGCATCAACCAATACACTTATACTTGTACATTTTTGGAAGTACTCTATGCTGTTCATATGCTTTTGTGGTCTGCTTCTATCCGATCCTAGTCCTGTGTCTTTCCGTTCGCACCATATGAATCTGCACAAGGGCTTGTCACCGTTTGAGCACCAAGTCTAGCTAGATCGCCACAGCTATCATGTCGCACTGATAAGTAGGAAGATGTGGTGATTAGGATCTCTATTAACACGAGGCCTTTATCATTGAGAATAGCGAGGTTTGAGTTCAACAGCGACGAGAAATGGCTGTACGAAAGTGGAAATATTTTGGTAAGTGCCGAAACTGGGAGATGATGGACATTGGGCTAAATGAGTGATGCTGCAGACCATATTAGCCTTCGAGAACCCTAACTTTGCGGTCTCACATCCTACAAGCGCAATCATTGAAGATGTTGCGACTCGTCAGGTGACATGGTCACAAAGGACAGACATCTCGCTAGACGAGTCATGTTTGTTCGAAATATGCATTGTACGGAAATTGATAAAAATTGATAAATTTGTCCTGATTGGGACAACCTTGCTCGGATCTGGACAGCCTAAAGTGAGATGGACTCGGAGCGCAAACTGGGCAGTGATTAGAACTGTGTGATGTCTGTTGTATTGTCGCTTGACAGGAATGTACAGTGCATGGCTTGAACGATGACAACAATTTAAGTGTTGAAGGCGAGTACAGGTGAGAATGTCTCGGTCTCAGCAACAGCCCAGTCACCTGGTGCCAATCAGTTCCCGGTTTGTGAATATCATCAATCAGATGGCTCCTTGTTACCCTGGCTATGGGTGTCGACTGCCAGAGATGAAATGACAATGCGAGGCAAGGCCCTGTCCGAGAAAAACACCTCTAGGATGAAGGCTTCCGAAATAGTCGGGGGAACGTTCTCTCCTTGTTTGTCACTAGCAACAACAGCTTCAGCTTCAATAACCATAGAGATAAGGAATCACAAAGGGGGCAAGCGCATATGGGCGCCAAATATCGAGACCTTGGGTCAGCCCACACCTTATCTGTAATACTCACAGAACATAAATTCCGCAAAGATGGACATTGGGACTAAATCCTGGTCATCTTAGCCTTCGAGCACCACTTGCTTTGTATCTTGGTAACAAGTGCAATATTTGTGAATGTTGCAACTCATCGGGAGACACGGGCACTGAGAACGACATTTCCAGGAACATACGAGTCATATTCTGTTAACACAGCCATGGCATGAAAACCCATCAAATTTGAATAAAGTGGTACAGCCTTGTTCAGATCTGTACAGCCTAAGGTGAGATGAGCTCGAAGCGCACGCTCGGCGGTTGTTCGAGCTGTGTGATGTCCCTTGAATTGTCGCCTGATGGAACATGCGTAGTGCGCTGTGAAAGATGAAAATGTTTCAAATATGTAGTGCGAGTACAGGTGAGATAGAGCGCATGCAAGAGTCAGAAGGTCGGTAGAGTAGCAGCGAGGTTCATTGCGTCGTCGCCTGATTTGGAAATGGATAGCTTGAGATGGAATGCACTCTAGACTTGGAGGGTCAGTCGAATTCGGCGATGTCAGCTATATTATCGCCAGCTGATGTGCGCCGTGCAGCGTAGTGTCTAATTCCAATGATCATGTGGTTCAGACCTGAATGACAGGCACATGGGGTGCATTAATTTTGGCAGACTCTAGATCACACTGAATCAATCATCAAAGGTGAAGAAGAGCCCTGAACTTGGAGATGATTCATACCGAGACACCGACTCATCTCGTCAAACAACCCCCATCAACAGAAAGATCGTATGTTACGCAGGGTTCTGTATCCATCGTTGACTTTTCATTCCAAAAGAGACGTCTGTAGAGTTATTGCCGCTGGGGATTCTCTCATAGGGTTAAGCTAATCCACAGACAGACACTGAAGATACTGTCACAGGCTGGGTGATGTTAGAATATGCAAGACATGCAAGACAACAGATACGAGGTCTAACTTGGAGAGTCACAGAGGTAGGTGAACGAGCGATTGACTTACCACGAAGAACGCTTCCCCGTACCCCAACAGTCCCGTCATCCACCACAATACTGTAGCCATTGGCACCCATATTCTAACCATCCCCGAAGCCAGGTCTTTAAACCGAGAACAATAGGTATACTTGACCCCAGAATCCACCCTTTTCTCAGGATAATGCCTCTAAAGTCCGAAGAGAGACGATACCACCAGAAAAAGTGGGATGATAGATAAGGAGCTGTCAACTTTGAATATCATGTAAGAGCTCTGCGGTATTGGGGAACATTGAATTCAATAACGGATTGTGGAAGGGAGCGATGGGGACATGAAATGAATCGTACCTTGGTGCTGGTATCCCACTGGCTCGTGAAATATGAGCGCGTTCTAGACATACCAATGTGCCACGCCATGGGGATGTGTTTGCACTAGAGCAAATGGAAATAATGATAAAATAACAATTGTTAGGTTATTCCATTGGCGCATCCAAGAAAAACTGTGGCATAAATACGGGAAACGTGAAGACAAAGAGGTATGTCGTATTCTGTTTAGCCCTAACCCTAAGACAATAGCCTTTCGCGGAATCAAATTGGCCTGGACCGGACACTTGGCTCGTCACCGGCATTCCCGAATTCAGAACGTGCCTGGGGATGCAGTCTATAAATGGATAATTTCTGTTTAGGTATGTCTTGTGTGTTCTGACTCTGCCTGTGGAATGATCGACAAGACCAACTGCGGAATTTACTTCCCACAGTCATGGCTTATCACCGCTATTCCCCCTCATTCAAACTTCGACTTCGGAACTTCGCCCGATGTCCATCGTACCTTGGCGGTTCTGAATGTAAACGTTGTAAAATGAGTCGCGTATCATTCGAATCCGGAGCACATACTGATCCGATCACAGCCGAGGGTCCCTTTCGCGGAATCTATTTGGCTCCGGACCGGACACTTGGCTCATCACCGCTATTCAAATTTCGAATTCGGAACGTGCCTGGAGATGTGGTCTATAGACCCAACATCTTCAACACTACGATGTTTATTCCTTGAGGAGCTAAGCAGTTCTGGCTTAGACTATATTATGAAAGTAGATGTACAATAAGAAATGATATCATTATAATCCAAAGTAGTTCTCGTTATACTTTCTCTACATGCGCAGGCCATGGGCATAGAATTACAAGCAAAAATGCAAGTTTTTCTCTTCTCCCTATTGCGCGGTGTAGACCATTCGTCACCCACCGACGCCCGCTGTCACTGTGGCTATTGCGTGTTCTTGTCCTCCAACTTTTCTAATAGGTCCACTGCCTTGCCGCATAACATTCTTTCATTTGGTCTTTTTCCTTGCCTTGTGAGCTTACCATTTTCACACTGCTTACAGTAACAGTATTCAGGTCATAACCAACATTTCCCTTTATTCCCTGGTGCTTTGGGGTTTGTTCTATTTTTAATGGATTTTTATATTTATTTGAGAAAGCTACCAAGCTATTTGATCGATACTTGTAAGGCCTGGTTACAAATGAACTGGTCTCATGCGGATGTGATCCAAGTTCATCTCGATTTTCTTCCCTTCTAAGCATACATTATGACTGCTGGGATGCTTGGACGTCTTGTAAGCTCTTGTTTTCTCTCTGTGACTGTGGGTCGAGTGATCCCTGCCTACGCTCCCTGTCTTCCCTAAAAAACGAATATACAATAGCCCCCACGCCTTGCTGCACAGGTTCTCTTATTTTCCGAAGTTTTCTCGCTATTGAATTGGACATTCTTTCTCGCTTCCCCTTTAAAGATAACTAACAGCCTTCAGGTCACAACGGGAACTTCCCAATGCTTCCCCAGCAACTTCCAGGATGTGGGCTCTCTTTTTTTCTTCAAAATTTATTTCTCTGGAGTTTCTATAAGCTATGTGGCTCTGCGAGTTCAGTTGACTTAGCTTTAATCTCACATATGATCATTATGGTTCTTCTTCATTTATGTTCACCATAAGCCTGTCAACTAACTCCAACAGAGATCTGCAAATAGGGTAAAGCTGATTGGGGATCACACAGACCTAAGGTGGACACGGCATGTTGTACATTACTTACAGCTCCCTTGAGCTCTTATATTGCCTCAGTCTGTAACCTTCATTGCATCCGGTGTTTTCCCAGCGCCACTCACAGCACTGCCTGCCTTGAGTTCTTATATTGCTCCAGCTGTGACCGCCACAGAGTCAAATCTTCAACCCTTTCCGCCGCAGTACAGTATACAGGGACATTGCATTATTTGTGATTGTCTGTCTCTAATTTTGACATTTAAGATCATTACAATTTATTCACAATTCTTTCCATCCTGGGAGAAGGGGTCGTAGGCAGGCATCAAAAGTATTGTGGAGGGATTCCAAATAATTATTATAATTGTGGACGTATTGCTCCAATATCGATCCCACTCTATCGTGAGGAGTAAATTTCACCACAATTATAGAGAATCGCGCGTAAAGCACTGTGACTACAGTTTGTGAGTTCATCTTTCTTTTCAATGACTGTGCATATGCACTCAAAGGTATGGTGTGTATTTAGTGTATGTGACGTTAATGAAGGATAGCAGTTTCTCCATACATCCCTGGCCGCATCGCTTTTATCGATTGAGTGAGGAGGAATGTTCATTTGGAGAAAGCGTGCCCCGACGTTTGCCGACTCTTCGCACAAATTGAATACCATTACAGACTCACTGATGACAACGTGTGGATACTTTCCAGTACGGGTTCTCTCCTCATGGACCTCATTCCATGTTCTGGTGTGTCCATAATAGTACCTGCTCTCAGTGTTGGCAACGGAGGCACGAAAGTGTGGTATTTGCCACGTGGTATGAAGACACGAAAAATCCGGTACGGCGTCTGACTACCTCACGTCGAACTCAACACCACATCAAAATATTTCAGCACTCAGGACATTTCGCCTCGGACCTTGAAGCCATTGAGTGTCAGAGGCACAGTGAGTACCTCCATTCTCCATCCTGATCCTGCAGCAATCGAATGACAATTGAAAATGGCCCACTACCAGCCCAACGGAATTATTTAATCACGCTGGCGAATATGCGCCATATTCCCTAAAGGCCAAGGCAAACACCGGGTCTCTGGTGGTCAAAATGGTGTCTAGACTACCGATAGCCTTTAAGAAAGCCCACTCAGTGGTTTCAGTGACGTGTCTCCCCCTTCTATTTCATTACATTCGCTTATTTTTTGACAGTTAAGATCGGTCATCACAATGGATAAATTTTATCCCCCCCCCCTCCATCCCACAACGACTGACTTTTACGTGAGACACACAAGCCGATGCTGTGGCTCGTATCAGCAATATGGGTGTCTCAGGCGGTCTCACGGGGTCAGGATCATCCCTTTGCTGCAATTGATTTGAACAACTGCACTCCTCTGTCTCCAGCTCGATCTCCTCCTCCCGTGAATGACATCCCGACCAGAGCCAACCCAGATGTCATCTACGGATCTGCCGTGCAGACCGTTTCAGCGCCTTTCACAGTACCGACGCTTCCTCCGGCACTAATGCCACCCCACTCCCAGCGTTTACTCCTCTCCCACGGGTGCCAGAACCGCGCCACCATCCCCTTCAACAACATGGCGTTCACCCAATGAGGACCTGAGAAGATACTGCTTAAATATATGGACTACACTATTATAACATGAAAGCAAAATAGCTCTTGTTAAAAATTTTACAAGTATCCGGTAACTATGTACACATGCTATGGGAAAGATAGGGCGAAATAGAACGGCACAGCCATGCGTAGGCCTCCAAAGCTGGGCACCCAGTGTTTTCCCAGCTCTACGGTACTCACAGCACAGCCTCCCTTGAGCTGTTATCTTCATCCACCTGTGACTGCCACAGAGTCAATCTTTCATTTCGCCACAGTGTACTACACGAAATGGACATCTCAACCGATCTCCTCCGCTTATCAGGAACAGTTGCCCTCGTTCCAGGGCTCAGTGCTGCTTTCAAGCTGGCGATGCTGATTATACAAACTGTTCAGGTATGTTACCTCGGCATGTTCATGTCCTCTGCTAACTTTGTTTGCATTCACAGATGTCCAAGAGGAACACGGCATGACTGCAATATTTAGGCCACTTCATCGCAAACTGTCTGGTCACTATTGCGGAAAATATGGATGGAAAATAGGATGCTGCTCCAACTGCACTCAAGACGAAACTTGACGAGTTTGAAGCGTATGTTCTAGCTTGAGTCTCCTTACCGTGGAAATTTATGCATCCTGTTGTAATGACAGGATATTAGAAGATGTTCTCAGGGTTGTGAAAAGGACTGCAGCTTCATCGACTGTGAAGGCTTTTTTCAACGCAGGAGATCGTGATTTTGATATCATGATGCTGGAGAAACGATTATCAGACACTCAGAGGTCTATTCTGGTGAGCGGATAACAGACATAAATGTAAACTTGCCACTCACTCCAAGAATATAGCTTCTGCTATGTGTGGATACTTCAATGGCAGTAAGACCAGTCATTATGCTTCCTTCCCCGCTTCCAGTTCAATGATCATGGTTTCGCAGCTCCAAAATATCACAAGAGCGATCAGTTCACATGGACAAGCGACATACAATGGGGCCCTGCGCATCGAAGATCTCATTCGCCACAGGACGCCTACAACGTCTGCAGGGACGACCCTGATGCACGTATTAATAATAATTCCAGATAGTCCCTGCGCACTGATACATCTTAACATCTAGATACATACTTACACATGGGATGACATCGTCCTGTTGGAGACAATCGGTCAATATCGAGTCTCCCTACGTTCTCGACCTGCCTGTTCTGTCATAGTTGAGCTGCAGGAGGCAAAACGTTATGATAATAGAACGGTGTTGGTGAAAAACTACCATGGTATACCAACTCCCGGGAGGACAGATCTTGTAAGGCGCCCTTATTTGAGATCTTAGGCTGCTTATCTCAATTCCTTAGTTTCTGAAAAATCTCAATAATCACTGACACATCCAATAAGTCTTACTTGTTTGAGAGAAGGCTAAGAGTTGACTTTTGAGTGTTCACAGGAGCCCATACTTATTGCAGCTTGTTGGAGGGAGCAGAGACACAGCCAGCATCCCATTTCAGGTGTATCACATGCCCGGTGATCATCTTGAGGATTTAAGAAGTTGGTTTGAACGGACACTGTCTTCAAATATGGTAGATGCAATTTATGGCATGTATGATATGGTTGGTCGCTGCACACAAATATGAAGTTGCATGTAACTAACACATGTTAGAGCAGCGAACATCTCTCAGTGTATGCCATGTGTTTAAGTTTTTATTCAGCTATTTAATGAACCTATAATCAGGCCTTGACTGAATTCCAGCAGCTCAGAACCGGCTGCTTTCCTTCCAGCTTTTGGGCTCTGGTAGTTGATCACTGTTGTTTAATATACTCCTAGCTGACATACTCAAGGCCCAAGGTCTTTATGTTAGTGTTCAACCTGGCCACTATCAACGTCAGTGGAAGCTGATATATGCGGGGGAGCTATCATGTGAAGAGGACGACAAGGTAAGTTGTGCAGTATTTGAGTTGACTCCAGTCATGGTAACGCGACATGGTAGCCCAATGTTTATGATAGTGTGTTGGCATCGATTCCGAGGATAGTACATGTTATCTCACTGCTACATTGGTGCTGACTGTTCATCACAGGTGCATATCCAACAGTCACAACCCGGCGACATCGATAGGATATAGTTTGTGTGACTCATTAAAGCGACTGCCAAGCTCCGATGACCTCTTGGATGTTCTCCAATGTCGCTATGACGATCTCAGCCTTCCGATTCTACCTTCTTTGAGCGAGGCTGGCTAGGGCTGAGCACGTTCTATGTCCGTCCCACCGGACCGATGGGATTGGAGACATTGGTTACATAACGGAAGCTGGTGACTTTGTGGTTGTTGACAACATTCACCACTCGTTGCAAGCTCAGTCTGGGGCACTCTCGTGGAGCGTGCATCCGGGGTTTCGCAGTGGTGACGAGTATTTCGATTGCATTGCTGCAGAAGATATAGTTGTTGCAACTTTTAATGCACCTGGCTACCTGCAAAGGCAGTAACCAGCCTTGCACATGGAAGGATCAGGTGGAAACATGTTAAGGTTCTAATACAAACTCAGCTAAGCTACTATATTAGTTCCTTACTAATACTGTAAGTAGCTTCTACCACTTGTAATAATCTGTAATACCAACAATAGTGAGTGATGGTGGTCAACTGTGCCAAAGACGACGGCAAGTTTAATCTCTCGTTTATTGCCTGGTTAATTACATCCTCTATCCCAGACTTTTCCCTCTCACTACCCCTGCAAGTGTGGCCACGTGGTTTTATTTATCATATGACAATCTTGATGAGATCCACGCATGGAATGTGTTGCATCACCTCGCACCTTCGATCATTGCCCAGCATGGGCTCTCGATTGCCCCACACAAGTTGAAACTTGGTCAGTGTCACCTTACTATAACTCTGGGATTATTCTTTGACAGCTAGCACAAAAACAGTAACTGTGGTTCAACATGAATGGATCACTGATCTAACAGCTGTGGACGGTCCTTCTGATCCAGGAGATGTTGTCATGATCACAATTTGGACATCACACTCAGATCATCTTCGTTCCGAAGCAATCCTTCCAAAGCATTTCGTCCGAAGTCCGAAGCAACATTCCCACACTCCCATCACTTTCATCCCACAACTCTCTTGTCTATCACTTTGACTCAAATACTCCATCTAGTGAAACAATCCCTGTGAAACAATCATTGGTCAGGTCCAATCATATTCTTTTTTTAGAAAAGAAGCATCCTGACTATCCCCATCACTATCCCCATCTTTCACTATACAATTATGGATTGAGTTATTTATATTCATTCAGAGTTTGCGACGACATGCCATATCATCAGACCTGATGATATAAATGTTCTAGACCCTCAGGACGACCCTCCGAAGGATTTAGGGACGGTTAGTTCTACCCAAAGAGCCATGCGATTCGGAAACATGTTTCAAGAGTTATTGTTGATCCGTTAATCTTTTTCTTCATTCACAATTTTCCTACCACCCTTGTTCTTTGTTTCCCATGGCCTTTCATTAGTATACATGTACTTTGGTTACTTCCTAACCATCACGGACTCATTCCCATTCGCTCTTTCTTCCGAATGGTTCAGTATATAACTAGCACATTCGCATGTATATTCCCTAGTTCAATTATTGTATGTCAACTTGATTTCTCTGCTTATACTTGCCAACTCGTCTTCAACTCACCTTGAACAACAACTTTATATTTGAGTAAGCACTCCAATTTCACTGTTATTAGTTAAGTCCACTTCAAAGAATGTAAGATCATTGGCTGTGATCGACAATGAACTGCAAAGTTCATTTGATCCACAAGATAGAATCTTTTCGGAATCTCTGTCTCTTCGGAACTATGCACTTCATTCGCAGACATTCCGAAAGCCACTCGCTTTTACTGTAGGATTTCTATTTACCTTCCAAAACTATTCTATTATCATTAGGAACATTTCCGAATACATTTACTAACACAACATTCATCTACAATCTTTATCACTGTTATTCGGATTCTGACAGATGTGTGCACCTTTCAGTGGGACTTGGACACAGATGTGGAGGTGATGGAACCTACCGTGTATCTATTTTCGCACAGAGAGGGTGCATATATTCGTAACTCTGGAGCTCCTGAGCTTACGGCAGAACATCGCCCATCCTTCGACCCTCAACCGCAGTGGTTGCACGACACTGTGTGACATAATCTGGAAGGGCACTCCATTGATGAAAAGGAAGACATTTCCAGTGAGGTGAAAGACAGTCTTCGTCTCTATTCATATAAATTGTATCATTTCTTGTCTTTCAAGTGTGACACATTGTGCTCATATTCAAACAGATTTCCTATGATATTGTGTCTGCAGCTTCCCATTGGTATTGCTTCTCCCTTTCTCACTGAGGTTGAGGAGCAGCTTTGAGGCGCAATGTGCTGTGTGAATATGGACTGGACTGTGCTGTGCTATGCTAGAGTGAATTGTATCTATTCTGTGGTCCTGTCAAAAATTGGCCAGTGGGGGAAAATATGCACCAAAATGACTGTAGGAATTATGTACAATATGTACCAGATAATATCTGATCCTTTCACAATATGGATGGAAGCATACATATATTCATGAGTGATGGACTGGAGGTGAGTGCTTCAGCGGTTACCCACATATCGCATTGAAACCCTGTGTGAGATGCAGAAGATCAGTCATCACAATAGATAAATTTGTTCTCCCCTCCATCTCTCACAATCACTGTCCATCCATCATCTATATGACAGTCCATTACCCACTATGTACACATATGTCTTAGGTGTCCTTGCTAGGTCAGCATCCTTGGGATTTGAAAAACTGCACTGACTCTTCCTCTTCCTCTAGCTTGGACTCTTCCTCTATCAGCAGTGCCTCGAACAGTGCATTTCGTAGACCATTCATCACCCACTGACGCCGGCTGTCACCATGGGCTATTGCAGGTTCGACTTTTCTAATAGGTCCACTGCCTTGCTGCATAACATTCTTTCATTTGCTCTTTTTCCTCACCTTGCAAACTTACCATTTTCACAATGTTTACAGTAGCAGTCTTCAGGTCATAACCAAAATTTTGCTTTATTCCTTGGTGCTTTTGGGTTTGTTCTATTTTCAATGGAATTTTATATTTATTTGATAAAGCTACTATGGGATTGGATCTCAGTTGATACTTGTAAGATCTAGTTGGAAATGCACCAGTCTCACGCAGATATGATCCATGTTCATCTCGATTTTCTTCCCAACTAAGCATTGATTACGACTGCTGGTATACATAGATGTCCTGTAAGTTCTTGTTCTCTCTCCATGACTGTGGGTTGGGTGAACCTTGCCTGCACTCCCTGTCAGGGGACAACCGGTTTATTCCCTTTTTTCCTCCCTTTTTCCCCTTTTTCCCCTTTCCCTATTTCCTTTCCCTCCTTCTCCCTACTTCCTCTCATACTAGATTTATCCTATTCCTGGTATTATATCCTTCACCTCCCTTTTTCTTTATTTTCCCTAGTGGTAGTTACACTTGTGTTTGCCCTTGTTTGGTCACCAGTAGCTATATAGTTAGTTGCTTAGGTAAGGGAATCCTCACCCTTTTCTCTTTGGATTTCCCTTACCAGGTATGTGTCTCACTACTGTAATTACTAGTTGATCTTTATATAACTTTGGATTTCCCTTACCAGCCTAGAGTGAGTCCCTGTGGGTAGTTTGGGGTTCAAGTCCCCTTGCAGGCCCAGGCAGGATGCTGACAGGGTATCCTGCAGTATGCCTGCCAGCAGGCATATCCCAGGTAAGATCAAGGTTGCCCTTACACTCCCTGCCTTTCCTAATAAAAAAAATGGATCTACACTAGCACCTACATCTTATTTTCCGAAGCTTTCTCACTATTGAATTGGACAGTCTTTCTACCTTCCCCTTTATAGACACCTAACACCCTTCAGGTCACGAAGGGAACTTCCCAATGCTCCCCAGAATGTGCACCCTTTTATTTCTTCGACTTTGGATCTCCATGGAATTTCTAGAAGCTATGTGGCTCTGCAAGTTCGGTCAACTTAGCTTTAAGCTCACATATGATCATTATGGTTTGTCTTCATTTATGTTCACCATAAGCCTGTCAACTAACTCCAACCTAGATCTGACAAATAGGGTAAAGCTGATTGGGTATTATACAGACCTAAGTTGGACACAGCATGTTGTACATTACTTACAGCTCCCCTGAGCTCTTATATCTGTAACTGTCATTGCATCCAGTGTTTTCTCAGCGCTACTCACAGCACTGCCTGCCTTGAGTTCTTATATTCCTCCAGACCGTTACAGAGTCAAAATTTCAATCCTTTCCCCCACAGTACACTATACAGAATGGACATTGCATTATTTGTAATCATCTGTCTTTAATTTTGGCATATAAACTCATTACAATTTGTCCACAATTCTTTCCATCCAGGGAGAACAGGTCATAGGCAGGCATCAAAAGTATTGTGGTATCAGGACAGCATCCAAGGTCCTAGGTCCTTCAATATACCAGAAAGCTCTTATGCGTCTTTAAGACAAGGTTTGGAAGGTTGTGCGATCTAATATCAAAGTGATTCTGAAAATGAGAGAACTTGGCTGTGCGATACAATAGTGAGATAGCTTTGGAAATATAACAACTTGCGCAGCAAGGTGTGGGTGTTAGCGCAGATTTGTTTATTTAGGAAAGTCAGGGAGCACAGGCAGGATCACCTGACCGACAATTGCAGAGAGAGAATGAAAGCTTACAGGACCTCCAAGCATCCCAGCAGTCATAATTATTGTTTAGAAGGGAATGAAATAGAGAGGAGGTTAGATGACATCCTCGTGAAACTGGTGCACATAAAACTAGGTCTTACTAGTATCAACTGAGATCCAATGGCTTGGTAGCTTTCTCGAATAAGTATAAAAATCAATTGAAGATACGACAGACCCAAAAGCACCAGGGAACAATGCGAAATCCCGCTTATGATCTGAAGACTGTTAAGCATTATGAAATCTCTGGGTGACTGCTTAATCAGGAATGTGAGGAAATCGTATTTACCAGAATGTAATAATAGAAAGCACCAAAAGGCAGGGGAATGGGACATAAAGTAAAGAGAGAGAGAGAGAAGGATGAAAATAAAGGCAAAGCAGGAAGAATATGTTGGAGGTGAATCCTAAGAACTAGTGTGCTGAAGGATGATCACAGACACTGGAGAACAGATGGTGAATACTCTGTTAGAGATATATTGGTGAATGATAATGTAACTACACATACCTGGAGAACAGATGGTGAATACTCTGTTAAAGAGAGGATTCCCACATCTCCAGGGATTAATGGCTGCATTTGCTTACGTAATAAGCGAACATACAACAAGCAATACACAGGGATTAGGAATTAATCTCAACAGAATAGAGAAGGGGTGAAAATATGTTTGAAGACGAGGAGAGCAAGTGGCAGTTCATCGAGGTTGCCAACTGGTGAGGGGTGAGTGAGAAGGAAAGAGAACAGACTAACCATTGATGGAGGCTGAATCCAATTTGGAAACAAGTTTGAAGTCGGTGGTTCAATCGTGGAAACACCAATGTGAATGTATCGAGAAGGTGAGTAATTGTTTCTCTCCTAAAACATTCAAAGTGACCTTTGTCACAATGGCCTCCGAAATACTGGCCTGTCTCCTCCAATCACAATACCCACAGTGTCTGGAGCTGAACTATGGTTTGCTGTTCTGGATGTGGAATGCCGGACTTCCAATGACTAAGATTATTGCAGACAAATACTGATACCGAAACCTAAGTGCAACTTCTTGGAAAAATGATCACTCGCCTTTGCAGTATCTCTGATTCATAAAATAATCCAGAACTGTGCTTTTGCATCTTTCTTCTCATTCTGGAACTCTGGTTGCACTCGACAAGACGGTCATCAACGCCATCCTTATATTCAAAGAGTACTCATCTGAGTTGTCCATCAGCTCTTTTGAGTCTCATCGTACCATCGCTCTACGAAATGAAGAGACTTCGGGTTGTCAAGGATCATATCAAGAGTCGTCAGGATGAAGCAAAATACCCTGAGCACTCCTTTAAGTTCATCAATCGCCCAGATTCTTTCGCCGCTCGTTATTTCCAAACGAATGATGATCTGCAGTTGTTTCGGGAAGATATTCAGTCAAAAAGCAACTAGGCTGATGAACAAAATCCATGAACGCGTGCTCCGAAAAGAAGAGTATCGTCGACAGCAGCGTCAAAACAATGAGGCTGTACATCGTCACTTCGGCTGAGTTGACAGATTTGGTATTTTCCCATCCCAAGTGGTTGATTCTAAAATAAAGATCATTGTTTTTGAATAGTCATTACCTGAACACACCATCCTCAGCGGTCTTGTGGTGTTTGAACAATATTTGCTGAAGCAATATGGTATATATGGCACAACATTCTCTTATTGTCTGGCTCGCCACCAATCTCTTGACCCTTCTGACACATGGCAGGAAGACCCGACGCCCATACTGAGTCAACATCTAACCCTTCAATTTTTTTTCTCTGTACAATATACCTTCCAGGAATTGACGATAACACAAAATCTTTCCTCTTGTCGCATTATCGGGAACGCGGGTTTCCATGTATCGAACCTGCGGCTGTCAAAAACCATGGCCTGCGGTACAAACTAGACGACATTGCTATGGGAAAATGGATTCCAGCCGAGTTCCCAATTATCGCTCTCCGCGAAATATACAATCCGAAGCATCGCTCTGGCTCGTATAAATCCCTGGCCTGGGCCATTATCAGCACAGGTCATACTCCAAACATGGTCATTGCTGCCAATCGGAGTGCCCCACTGGATTATCTTTTCACAAACGGGACGCCTTTGACACCTTCGCTCAAAGGAAAGGTTGCAGTGGCAAAACATGGGGCTCGAGCTGGTCAAAAAGACCTTCGCTCTTGGTGATCCCACTGTTCATCTTTTATTCTGAAAAGGCCTTCCAGGTTGAAACGTGATCCTATTCAGACTATCGAGAGTCTCACCTTGAACTTGAGGAAGAAACATTCGGGGGAAGGCCTTGTCAAAGCGCTTTGTGAACGACTTGACTCCATCTGCGGCAATTGGAATGAGGGTCGGACCGCGTCGACTCTCACCGTTTGGCCTGCCGCTTGTTTTCATTGAGCGAATCTGCAGTCGTTCCAAAAGGGTGTCCTGGAATTCCTGTCAAGTCTTCAGCAAACTGTGGAGAAGCGGTTGTTTCCAACTTCGTGAACCTCAGAACAGACAAGATACATTAGTAGATCACGAAGCAAACAGTTGTAATCCGATGCGATTAACGAATGGCGAAGAAATTTAGGACCCTCCCGTGAAGGAAGGCTGTGAGGAGTAGCGACTGGGCGTCGAGGCCATCGTTCCTTGGCAACTAACTCTCACGTGAGCAGCGGATGGCAACTGCTGCCGGGGGATGCTCTCAGCATCATAGGGAAATAATCCCGACGATGTACGTCAATCGTCTAATCAAACTAGAGGCTAATTCGCTTTATCTCATCAGAATGTAACATATTAAACCCTTAAAACAGGTCGTTCCTCGGCCTTTCACAAACGTTTGATCTTACCGGGAACAATACTCATCGATAGGGAATCTTGTGGCGCAGATCTAGATTAGCGTCGACTCTGCTTTCAGAACATATCGAGTGTTTTACGATAACCCAAAGCTATGTTGGAAATATGCGAGCGGCATTGTTGGTGGCACAACATTAGTTACAGTTGCTTAGTAATTCTCATCTGTTTTCAAAGAGCCATTTCACTCGCTCAAGCTAAACAGCCTTCTGGCGCACGGTCCCTGTTCAGCACCACCCAGAATTCCAACAAGCTATACAGGTCTACTCCTACCCTTTTCCACCCAGGGTCCATGTTGGATTTTCTGGGTGGTGCTGAACAGGTACCGTGCGATGAAAACGCTGTTGAGCTGAGCGGTGGTAGTGGCTCGTTGAAAACATGACCCATTACTAAGCAACTGTAACTAATGTTGTGCAGCCAACAATGCCGCTCGAATTATTCCAACAGTCCCAACTCTCTGTCTGTACTCAGTAACAAAGACGAACGAGTACATCTTGAAGATCTAGTCGATCTCTATGTTATATTGCTTCTTACATCATATACATATAAAGCTGACGCTGCTATGACCGCTTATATGTTACGTTCATTCGCTCCGACTTACAGGTATACTCCGATTTTCACTGCTTTCAACGAGAGTGCCAAACATGTCCATTGTCGCGCTTGGTTGTGACTGTCACACTTTTTTGCTCTCATTTTCTTGACACATATAGCGAGATCTCCAAGAGTGTTCCATAAATTATTTTATTTAGCTGATGGATCATGCTCTTCATTAGAACGGCCCAGGACATGATTCGAAACTCATATGTACTTGATTATTCCCTTCTTGATGCGGGGCACTAATCGAAAAGCAGTTCGCTATCATAGCAGACGATAGTGGGCATTAAAAAACCCCGTAGGGAAAAAGCTTCAATATAATGGGTCGGCTTCAAAGCGAGGCAAGTGACGTACCACAATTACCCTAGAATTCTAACCCCTGGACATTTATGCTCTCAGCAGACAGTTCTGCTTAGAAATGAGGAAAAAAACTTACTTGCATCAAGAACTCGAGCTCGGAGCTTTTCGACCCAGCTAGAAGAGACAGACATATAAAGCAGAGCTATAGCTTAGGAGCACAGTCAAGCGCAGATGGACTCATCCTCGTTACCGCTGTTCAGCGCGACCACTTTGCTCCACCACCCCCAGACCCCACGTCCATTCCTGGCATGAAGGCTCAGAGACACAAGAGATGGAGACCTAGAGGAATCCGCGGCAAACGTCAACGGACGCTGATCATAGAGCAAAGGGGTTGCGAGGCCGCTCCGGACAGCAGGAGGATTCGGGGCTCGGGATGAAGTGGAGCGACAAAACTGAGTCCGGAGGGGTGATGCGGCAGGGGAAAGGGTAGGCGCAGGGTTTGAAGGCGTGGGTTGCAAGTGTTAGGGCCAGCATGTATCGAGTAAGAAAGAGGCTGTGAGATCTGCGAGTTGCGATGTAGAGGATTCGATGGGAGTGGGTGGGAGTCGTGGGTTGAAGGAAAAAAAGCGAAAGGGAAAGGGTAGGCGTTTATAATGTATTGTATGGGTGGCTTAAGGTACCACCCTTTTTGTTCTCTGATCCCGAAATTTGAATTTTTATGTATCCCATTGTGTTAGATCAATGCCATGCTTCATCTCTATTCATCAGGTAGCATTTCTTTCATTCCAGATAGATTGACTTTGATTCAGAAAGGACCGGGATATATGTTTCTATTGAAACTGCTTAGGCGTTCGCTTCTCACTGTGCGTTGGATCATTTTCTAAATATCTGTAGGAAAAGACATTTAGAACTAATCCAATGCAAAGCCTATCGAAATTGTTCACGATAAACGCATCGTCAATGATCCCGTGTCTGTTCTTCTCTGTAGCCAGCACAAAGACCTATTCTGCGTTGTAGGGTCACGGTGTAAATGGCGCGAAATGACGCAGGACTAGGAGAGGAGAACGTCGGGTCGAGTATTTGAGCTGCTGATAGAACAAAGCAAGCTGGAGCATTGGGTGTGGGGCGTGCGTAAATGGTTGTCTTGTTGGTCTTTAAAGCGGTGGCCTCATAGGGCTCTTCGGTGCAACGGCCCCCGATGGAAGTTGCTCCCGTGTCACTGAGCCAAGCAGCGGGGGTTCACGGTTCTATTCAGTTTAACCGAGTCCCAATACAACCCGACGAAGGCTACTACGAAGGTACTTTGTCCTTAAGGCGACGCGTTAGCGGGCGTTGGTAGGCGGTTACTGGAAGAAAATCGCGCACCATTTAGTAGCAGCCAAGAGAAGATCACTGATTGATTGAGATTAAGGGGGCTTATGTGAGCCTCCCTTAAGACACCCTTCTCCATATCACTGTTTCCCGATGGATTGCAATGCCCACAAATACCTGCACCTGTAAGATGCGAATTTACGAACCAGGTTGGGGGTGCGGGAGGGCGAAGATGACTGACACCTTGACTGATTTACTCCTAAAGTTCATTCTTGCAAGAACCCATATTCTGTGGGAATTTAAATGCAAGGGGTGGGGTGAGCCGGGGTCTCAGCCCTTGCCACCGATTGCGCTTTCCGCTCACCACTCTGTGTCTCTAAACATAGCTTCAGTGTTTGAGAGGCTTGAGAGGGATACATAGAACAGGCGAGCAAGATAGCTTCGTTCCGGGATGGTCCTTATGTCCATATACCACATCTATGTGACGACGGAGGCGAGAAGGTGGGATGTAGACCATGTTGACCAATTTGACTGACTAGAGCAGATGTCGGTAAAACCCTTTTTCGACTACCAGGCCACCTGAGCATCACGGATAATTAGGAGTAGTGTGCTTGAAGTCAAGGTGGTGGGAGGAAGACACGCAGTGGTTTATTCGCAAAGAAACATGTAGCTGAGAAAAGGATATTCACTCCCCAAAAAGGAGAAATTCAGAGCCAGGTAATGGTTTATCGAAAAATATAGCGCGACCCATGTACATACCATATCATAGAGTTACATTTGTCTGATAGAGGAGAATCATGAGAAGCATGTAGGTTGCATATGGTACGCACACGGTGTATTTCCTATTGTCGCTAATGTTCAGGCAGAGTCACAAGACATACACCCTCTTTCTATGCCTTTAAATACTAAAATATGATCAGTATTAGTTGGCTATACACGGCTAAGCTTCTCGTAGAAGCCGCATATCAGCGCTAAAAGTGAGACGCTGGCCGCGTCTATAGACCACTTCTCCAGGCACATTCCGAATTCGAAATTTGAATAGCGGTGATGAGCCAAGTGTCCGGTCCGGAGCCAAATAGATTCCGCGAAAGGTGACCCTCGGCTGTGATCGGATCAGTACATGCGCCGGATTCGAATGATACGCGACTCCTTTCACAACGTTTGCATTCAGAACCACCAAGGTACGCTGGACATTGGGAGAAGTTCCGAAGTCGAAGTTTGAATGAGGGGGAATAGCGGTGATTAGCCATGACCATGGGAAGTAAATTCCGCAGTTGGTCTTGACTATCATTCCACAGGCAGAGTCAGAACACACAAGACATACCTAAACAGAACTAAATTAGCTATACATTTATAGACTGCATCCCCAGGCATGTTCTGAATTCGGGAATGCCGGTGACGAGCCAAGTTTCCGGTCCAGGCCAATTTGATTCCGCGAAAGGCTATGTCTTAGGGTTAGGGCTAAACATACCTCTTTATCTTCACGTTTCCCATATTTGTGCCACAGTTTTTCTTGGATGTTGCACCGATGGAATAACCTAACAATTGTTATTTTATCATGATTTCCATTTGCTCTAGTGCAAACACATCCCCACGGCGTGGCACATTGGTATGTCGAGAACGCGCCCATATTTCACGAGCCAGTGGGATACCAGCACCAAGATACGATTCATTTCATGTCCACATTTCTCCATTACACATCCACTTGATATCTTTTTCAATTTTTCTCTACAGGTCACAGCCCACGAATGTACTGTGTATGTACTCTATGCAATCAGGATGCTTCTCGTGAATTGCCTCTATCATAACAAGTAATTCTATGCTATTATCTGTGCATGGGTCCCGCTGTATATTCCAATTAACCACCAACTGGCTCCAATTTTCTCCTTCTCTGACAGTGAGTATCTTTTCTTGGATACCTGCCTTTATCCCTGGAACCGCCTGTTTCTAAATAAACCTGTATGCGTCTTTCTTCCCAGCACTGTTGACTCTAAACACACTACTCCTCAGTAGATACGATGCTCAGGTGTTGGTAGTTCAAACATGGATTTTGCCCAACATCATCTCTGGTCAGTCCATTTGCCTACATGGTCTACATCCCACTCTCTCACCTTCGTCTCCACATAGGCCCTCATGTGGCCATATTGACTGATCCCAATGAGTGCGCATGATAAATATTGTTAGTGGTATTTCCTTCTCGTTGTCGTGACTAGGGTAATCCCGAATTTCAACTGCCACAGATAACTTCATAAGAATGTCAGGCAAGATCCCTCCCAAGAAAGACACCAGTAGCAGACTCGGAACTGGATGAGGGGGTCAAGATGTTTGCAACATTAATGATGGGACATTATTTTGTGACTGCTTGTCACTGGGGATAGCAGCTTCAGCTTCAATGGCCACACCAGTAAAGAATGGTGAGAGGAAAGCACACATAGATGGCAAATGAGACCTTGGCTTGACCCACACCTTGCATGTAAATTTCCGCGAGCATGCCCTACTTGCTTTGCTATTTCATATTTTACAGGCACAAATAATTGGGGAAATTGGGACTCATCAGGAGATATAAACATACAGAACATCTTCCATAGGTTGCTCAGGTACATGAAATAAGTGATGAACTTACCATGAAGAATCCCGCTACCACAGCAATTCCTTCCAAATTCCTTAGTCATCAGGATTCACTGTCACTGTAAAAGCATTCTGGAAACAAAGTCTTTAGAATACTGAGACATGGAAGCCCAGTTTTTGAGGTGATGGCTCTAGGCTTTGTGGGTGACACCGCTGGCAGAGGGAAAGGTATAGGAATAACAAGACTATATGACGACAAGTCAACTCAGTGTTTGTATGATGTCAAACCACTATTTATAGTTACCTATACGACAACAAGTCAACTGTAGCATACAGGTGAGCAAAAACACAGTACAAGGAATTGAATAATGTCTTACCTCAGTGTTTGTACAATGTCAAACCACTGAGGGAGACTATACATAACGGTAGCTACTTATAATCTATCAGAATAATAAGATTTGCAAAAAGGAGAATAAAAGAATGTCTTGCAACTGTGCAAGACCTAAAATAACCAACAATAGCCTGCTGACTAATCATGGTTTTGGGCGCTGCGGTTTGTAACTCCAACAAAAGGATGTTGAAGCTGTTGCATGAAAATAGTTCAAATTGGGCTTTGGGATAGCCGCTGGGCTAGCGCTTGACACATCTCTGAGTACACTTGCTATTATTAGAATAATTCAGTGACAGTCTTGTCACGTGGGTGCACATGTGGTGGCTTCCCTAATGCACCCGCCACAACCGTTTGGTTCAGTCTCTGCATCAACCAATACACTTATACTTGTACATTTATGGAAGTACTCTATGCTGTTCATATGCTTTTGTGGTCTGCTTCTATCCGATCCTGGCCCTGTGTCTTTCCGTTCGCACCATATGAATCTGCACAAGGGCTTGTCACCGTTTGAGCACCAAGTCTAGCTAGATCGCCACTGCTATCATGCCACACTGATAAGTAGAAAGATGTGGTGATTAGGATCTCTATTAACACGAGGGCTTTATCATCGAGAATAGCGAGGTTCGAGTTCAACAGCTACAAGAAATGGCTGTACGAAAGTGGAAATATTTGGTAAGTGCCGAGACTGGGCGGTGATGGACATTGGGACTAAATGAGTGATGCTGAAGACCATATTAGCGTTCGAGAACCCTAACTTTGCAGTCTCACATCCTACAAGCGCAATCATTGAAGATGTTGCGACTCATCAGGTGACATGGACACAGAGGACAGACATCTCGCTGAACGAGTCATGTTTGTTGGCAATATGTATTGTACGGAAATTGATAAATTTGTGCTGATTGGGACCCCCTTGCTCGGATCTGGACAGCATAAAGTGAGATGGGCTCGGAGGGCAAACTGGGCAGTTATTAGAACTGTGTGATTTCTGTTGTATTGTCGCTTGACAGGAATGTACAGTGCATGGCTTGAACGATGACAACAATTCAAATATTGAAGGCGAGTACAGGTGAGAATGTCTCGGTCTCAGCAACAGCCCAGTGACCTGGTGCCAATCAGTGCCCGGTTTGTGAATATCATCAATGAGATGGCTCCTTGTTACCCTGGCTATCGGCGTCGACTGCCAGAGATGAAATGACAATGTGAGGCAAGGCCCTGTCCGAGAACAAACACCGCTAGGATGAAGGCTTCCGAAATAGTCGAGGGGCACGTTCTCTCCTTATTTGTCACTGGTAACAACAGCTTCAGCTTCAATAACCACAGAGATAAGGAATCACAAGGGGGGCAAGCGCACATGGGCGTCACATCTTATCTGTAATACTCGCAGAACATAAATTCCGCAAAGATGGACATTGGGAATAAATCCTGGTCATATTAGCCTTCAAGCACCGCTTGCTTTGTATCTTGGTAACAAGTGCAATATTTGTGAATGTTGCAACTCATCGGGAGACACGGGCACTGAGAACGACATTTCCAGGAACATACGACTCATATTCTGTTAACACAGCCATGGCATGAAAATTTATCAAATTCGAATGAAGTGGGACAGCCTTGTTCAGATCTGTACAGCTTAAGGTGAGATGAGCTCGGAGCGCACGCTCGGCGGTTGTTCGAGCTGTGTGATGTCCCTTGAATTCTCGCCTGATGGAACATGCGTAGTGCACTGTGAAAGATGAAAATGTTTCAAATCTGGAGTGCGAGTACAGGTGAGATAGAGCGCACGCCAGAGTCGGAAGGTCGGTAGAGTAGCAGCGAGGTTCATTGCGTCGTCGCCTAATTTGGAAATGGGTAGCTGAGATGTAGGTACAGATGAGACGGAAAGCACTCTAGACTTTGAGGGTCAGTCGAATTCGGCTATGCCAACTATATTATCGCCAGCTGATGCGTGCCGTGCAGCGTAGTGTCTAATTCCAATGATCATGTGGGTAAGACCTGAATGACAGGCACATGGGGTGCATTAATTTTGGAAGACTCTAGATCACACTGAATCAATCATCGAAGCTGAAGAAGAGCCCTGAACTTGGAGATGATTCATACCGAGACAGCGACTCATCTCGTCAAACAACCCCCATCAACAGAAAGATCGCATGTTAGGCAGGGTTCTGTATCCATCGTTGACTTTCCATTCCAAAAGAGACGTCTGTATGGTTATTGCCGCTGGGGATCCTCTCATAGGTTTAAGCTGATCCACAGACAGACACTGAAGATACTGGCACAGGCTGGGTGATGTCAGAATATGCAAGACAAACAAATACGAGGTCTAACTTGGAGAGTCACAGAGGTAGGTGAACGAGCGATTGACTTACCACAAAGAACGCTTCCCTGTACCCCAACAGTCCCGTCATCCACAATACTGTACCCATTGGCACCCATATTCTAACCATCCCCGAAGCCAGTTCTTTAAACCGACCCCAATTGGTATAGTTGACCCCTGAATCCACCCTTTTCTCAGGATAATGCCTCTAAAGTCCGGAGCGAGACGATACCACCAGACAAAGTGGGATGATAGATAAGGAGATGTCGACTTTGAATATCATGTAAGAGCTCTGCGGTATTGGGGAACATTGAATTCAATAAGGGATTGTGGAATGGAGCGATGCGGACATGAAAGGAATCCTACCTTGGTGCTGGTATCCCACTGACTCGTGAAATATGGGCGCGTTCTAGACTACCAACGTGCCACACCATGGGGATGTGTTTGCACTAGAGCAAATGGAAATAATAATAAAATAACAATTGTTAGGTTGTTCCATCGGCGCAACATCCAAGAAAAAATGCGGCACAAATACGGGAAACGTGAAGACAAAGAGGTATGTCGTATTCTGTTTAGCCCTAACCCTAAGACAATAGCCTTTCGCGGCATCAAATTGGCCTGGACCGGAAACTTGGCTCGTCACCGGCATTCCCGAATTCAGAACATGCCTGGGGATGCAGTCTATAAATGTATAGCTAATTTAGTTCTGTTTAGGTATGTCTTGTGTGTTCTGACTCTGCCTGTGGAATGATAGTCAAGACCAACTGCGGAATTTACTTCCCATGGTCATGGCTAATCACCGCTATTCCCCCTCATTCAAACTTCGACTTCGGAACTTCTCCCAATGTCCAGCGTACCTTGGTGGTTCTGAATGCAAACGTTGTGAAAGGAGTCGCGTATCATTCGAATCCGGCGCATGTACTGATCCGATCACAGCCGAGGGTCACCTTTCGCGGAATCTATTTGGCTCCGGACCGGACACTTGGCTCATCACCGCTATTCAAATTTCGAATTCGGAATGTGCCTGGAGAAGTGGTCTATAGACGCGGCCAGCGTCTCACTTTTAGCGCTGATATGCGGCTTCTACGAGAAGCTTAGCCGTGTATAGCCAACTAATACTGATCATATTTTAGTCCTTAAAGGAGGTTGTATGTCTTGTGACTCTGCCTGCAAATTAGCGACAATAGGGATCAAAAACAGTGAGAAGACCAATGAGGGATTAACCTCCCACGGTCCGGACACATGGCTTATCACCGTTATTCCCAATATTCAGACTTCAAATTCCAAACTTCGCCCGATGTCCATCGTGATTTGGCAGTTCTGAAAGTAGACATCGCAAGAGTTGCATATCATTTGAATCCGGAGCAGGTACTGATTCCGATCACAGCCGAGTTCCATAGCAGCAAAGCAAATGTAAACTGCAGCACAAGAACAAGTAAGGGAAATATTATAATATGATATGAATCACGTTCCTTGATCATAACAGACTGATGACATCCAACGTCACAGATACATGTCATTGTCAGGCTCCTTCAAGAGCAAGTGGCATCTGCTGAGGTCTCAGTCTTATGTCACGGGGAAGCTCTAGGTGACAGAGTACGGCACGTGGTAATATCTTGTATCTTCACTTGTCACTGCCACTCGCTCTCCTCGTCTTCAAACATATTTTCACCTCTTCTCTGTTCTTTCCGGCTTCGCCTTTATTTTCATCTTTCTCCCTCTCTATTTCTGCTTTAAGTCCCGTTCCCTTGCCTTTTGATGCTTTCTACCTCACCTCCTTGCCACTGCACTCGACTCTCCTTGCATTCTCGCCCCAAACCGCAGGCCATTCGCATTCTTCTTGTTGATTCTTCTCCTCGCTTCTATTCTACCACTTCCTATCCAAAGCGGACAACGGTGCATATCTGGTGATACTGAGACAACAGGACCTCAAGCACACATGAACTGCTCTCCTCCCTTAAGTCCAAACTATAAATTTTTCACCATTTTAGTATTTAAAGGCATAGAAAGAGGGTGTATGTCTTGTGACTCTGCCTGAACATTAGCGACAATAGGGATGAAAAACAGTGAGAAGACCAACGAGGGATTAACCTCCCACGGTCCAGACACATGGCTTATCACCATTATTCCCAATATTCAGATATCAAATTGACATTGCAAGAGTCGTGTATCATTCAAATCCGGAGCAGGTACTGATTTCCGATCACAGCTGAGTTCCATAGCAGCAAACCAGATGTAAACTACAGCACAAAAACAAGTAAGGGAAATATTATAATATGATATGAATCACATTCCTTGATCATAACAGACTGATGACATCCAATGTCACAGATACATGTCATTGTCAGGCTCCTTCAAGAGCAAGCAGCATCTGCTGATGTGAGGGCAACCCTCCTAGCACTCTCAGGTACTAGTAGAGGGGAAATCCAAAGTTATATATAAGCAGGAAAATACAATAAAGGGAAACTCTCACCTAGTAGAGGGGAAATCCAAAGAGAAAAGTCTAAGGGTCCCCTCTACCAGTGATACAACTATATATGACTACCTAACGCCCAACCAGGGGCATCCCTACGCGCTGTCAACCCTGCCTGACTTCTATCCCCATAAGGTAATCTATCCCTGATGAATGTCGGATGTTGGGCTGGGTGTTCGGGTCCAAGGTTCGGGTTACCCCCGAGGTGAGTTGAGGTCTTGGGCCCTACCCCGAGGTGGTCCAAGGTTTCGGACCAGAGGCCCGAGACTTCGGACTGGTGATCAGGGGCTTTGGGTCAGTGACCTGAGACTTCGGACCGAGGTTCTCGCACTTCAGGTCTGTGCTTCGTATGTGTGAAGGCTGTAGAGGTGGAGATTTCGGTGAAAACAGGTTGTCCCCTGACTGCTGAGGTCTCAGTCTTATATTACGGGGAAGCTCTAGGTGACAGAGTATGGCATGTGGTAATATCTTGTATTTATCTTGCAGCCAAAAAGCATTGTCTCGGATGAAAGATGCCTTCTCGGTGTAGCTCAAAAGGTTCTTGTAGATCGCGATGGACATTGGGCGAAGCTCCAAATCGAAGTTTGATCATCAGGAATAGCGGCGGTAAGCCCAGTATCTGGTCTGTGGGAGCTGATTAGATTCTGGGAACATCCTGTCACCATTTTAGTTCCTAGTGTGTAGAATAGACATCCCACCTGTATGGTTCTCTCAGATCTTTGAAGGTATGTCTAGACCATGGTACCTGCAGTATTATAAAGGTCTAATATGTTTATGTTTTGGTCTCTCTTTGTTTCTCACTCATCTTTGGTGGGTTCAGTAGTTGTGTCATCATTTACATTTTTCTTGCCTATAGGTCACAACCCACAAATACACATGTACTTATACACATTTGTGGAAGTACTCTCCCATGTTCATATGCTTTTCGTCGCTCCCTTCTATTGAATCCAGGTCCTGTGACCTTCCTCTCGTGCCCATATGAATATGCACAAGAGCTCATCACCACTTGAGCATCACGTCTAGTTAAATTTCCACTGCTATCATGCTGCACTGATATAGTAATTGAGGCGGGAATGAGGACTTTGGATATTAACATGAGGACTTTGTCTTTGAGAATATCGAGCTTTGAGTTCAATAGCCACCAGAAATAGCTATGCAAAACTGGAAATATTTTTCCAAGTGGCAGATACTGCCTCATCCACGTGTCATATTTCTCATCTTTCTTCTACAGGTCACAGCCAACCAATACACCGTGTACATACCATATGCAACCTACATGCTTCTCATGCTTCTCCTCTATCAGACCAATGTAACTCTATGATATGGTATGTACATGGGTCACGCTATATTTTCCAACAAACCATTACCTAGGTCTAAATTTCTCCTTTTCGTGGAGTGAATATCCTTTTCTCAGCTACGTGTTTCTCTATCCCTGGCACCACCAATTTGTCAATACACCAGTATGTGTCTTCCTCCCACCACCTTGAATTCAAGCACACTGCTCCTAGTTATATGTGATGCTCAGGTGGCCTGGTAGTAGAAATAGGGTTTTACTGACATCAGCTTTGGTCAGTCAAATTCCTCAACATGATCTACATCCCACCGTCTCGCCTCCATCGCCACATAGATGTGGTATATGGACAGAAGGACAACCCCGGCAGGAAGCTCTCTTTCTCACCTGTTCTATGTATCCCTCTCAAGCCTCTTGTCACAATCATGATTTGTGTCCTACTCCACCTTCTGAACCATCCGAACAACATTCTTCGGAATCTGAATCATCGATAATTTTGTCACACATGAACCATTCAGCATTCCATCACCCTTAACACCCTGACTCGTCCTAATAACATCACAAGGACCCAACCAATAGATCAAGTCCTGTTATTAGTCTTTCCTCAGAAAAGAAGCATCTACACTATCCCCATCACTATCCCCATCTATTTCTAGGAACTCAATATCAGGGTCGATTCTATGCTTCTAAAAGCTTATGGTGACAACACATATGATTCAATATGTTGACATGTTCATCTCCGATACTCAGGGTCATTGTTTGAGGAAGTGAAACAAGGGTTTGTTTATCTGAAACGACATACGATTCGGAAACAGGTTTCAGGGCTTATTTCTAGTTTGTTAAATCTTTTTCTTATTCACAATTTTCACCCAACCCTTGTTCTCTATTTCCTATGGTCGTTAATTAGCATACATGTACCTTAGCTACTTTCCGATCCCCACGGACTCCTCCCCATTCACTCTTACCTCTGAACCCCCCAGTATATAAGTAGCACATTCACATGTATGCTCTCCAGTTCAATTATTGCACGTCAACTTGATTGTTCTACTCCAACTTGCCAAATCATTGTAAACTACCCTAACAACAAGTCTTGATCAAGTTTACATTTGAGTAAGTACTCTAACTTCATCTTCATTAGTTCAAACACATTCTGAAAGAATGTAAGACTTGCGACTATGATTGACATGAACTGCGAAGTTCATTTGATCTATGAGATAGAATCCTTTCGGAATATCTATCTCTTCAGAACAATGCACTCTTCACAAACATTCTGAAAGTCACTTGCTTTTACTGTAGGATTTATATTTACCTTCACATATCTTTTTATCATTGTTCTAAATGTTTCCAAACAATACTACTAACATTCCATTCATCTATGTTTAATAATTGAATTCTGACACCTCTCAAACACTGAAACTATGTTTAGAGACATAGTGTGGTGAGCGGAAAGCACAATGGGTGGCAAGGGCTGAGACCCTGGCTCACCCCACCCCTTGCATGTAAATTCTCGCAGAGCATGGTTTCTTGCAACAATGAACTTTAGGAGTAAATCAGTCAAGGTATCAGTCATCTTCGCCCTCCAGCACCCCCAACTTGCTTTGTAAATTCGCATCTTACAAGTGCAAGTATTTGTGGCCATTGCAATTCATCGAGAAACAGTGATACAGAGAAGGATGTCTTAAGGGACATACGAATTGCATTGTGCTAACACAGGCGTTAAGTAGAACTCTAGAAAAATCATGCTAATTGGGACAACTTTGTTCAGATCTGGACAGCTTAAGGTGAGATGGGCTCCAAGCGTACTTTGGACATCATAAAACCATAACCTGAGCATGTGAAACTTCATCATTCACTTGATCTACACTTCTCTTCTTGATGGATGACAGTCTTTGAAACCTTGATCTGAAACATGCACACCATTTATATTATTAAGCAAAAATCATCAGTGCAAAGTGAACTGAAACAAGTAGATCAAACAATCGACCGGCCACATCAAACAATGCCAATGCCCCATCATTGTAACCAATTTTCTGGTGTTTTGGAGGAACATCCATGTATTCAGATGACTAGCATATTCACAATGATTAAAGACCCATTCACCACTCAAGTCCCTGTGATATTCGTGCTCACTCCTCCATTCAAGATAGCTCTTAAAATCAGAATATGTGAGGGATACCAACAGATGAGACACTCCACTTTGGTTTCCATGTCTTTCTTCTTTTCTTCGTCAGCCTTCAACATCCAGAGATAGGACGCAGATCCATCCAAGCACCAGTAGCCATCCAACATCATGAACTTGATGTCAACAACGATGCCCTATAAATATCATCTTCAGAAGCAGAAGCATCAGATCCTGGTCAAACACTGACTAACCTGCAAGGTCGGTCAGGTCCATAAAAAATAATGAACTCTCTGATAAGGCTGCTTTCCATTACCAATTCCACAAAATGAAAGCTATCCTGGCCCTTGAATTTACACTCTTCTCAAGGTGATGCCTCCAGTAGCAGTAGGAAGACGGCAATGCTAGAAAATGAGAGTATGAGGACTCTGAAAACAGAAAAGAGACATCCTTTCTTTTTCAATCAGGATTATTGAGCCTCGATAGCCGTGGGGATAGCTACAGGAAAGGGAATATAAGCGTCATCCACTCTGGCATCTCAGCTCTTCTAATAGTTGGTTGACACCCAATGCATGTTAGAGTGGTAGTCAGGGTAGGGACTCAACCGATATCAGCTCTGGTCAGTCCATTCGTCTACCAGAGCTGATGTCAGTTAAATATCTACCTCTAATTAGCCACTGGTGTCCTGTATGAGGAGTACTGTTGTTTTTAGAGCCAGCGGTAGTGAGAGGAGGACACGTAGTTGTATGTCTAGAAAAAGTGATGCCCGGGACAGAGATGCGTAGCTGAAAAAAGATACGCACCACCGTAAAAGAAAAAAATAGATAGGAAGAGAAGAAGAATAAGTCAGCAGTGTCGTGCACATGTCATAGCATAAAGTTCCAATAGAGGGAATCACAGGCAGTATCAGCGTAGGGTACATCCATGATGGTGCATAAGTACAGGTTTATTCATGGGAGGTGACCTGTAGAAGAACAAGCTGTGAATGATGAGATGTGGATGAGCCAATCTCGGCACTTGCCAAAATATATCCACTTTTGTATAGCTATCACTCATGTCTATTGAACTCAAATATTCCAGAGACAAACGCTCTGTGTGAATGTCCGAAGTCCTCATTTCAGCATCTATCTTCTTACTTCTCTGGCGGTGCAGCCTGATTGCAGATGGGGCTCAAACAACAACAAGACCTTGCGCATATTCATATCGGCATCAGAGGAAAGTCATATTCAATTTGCTGCAGGTACCACAATCACATGCATCCAAATATTCAGTAGAATCCAAATTTTACCTCAGTGGAATGCCTCTCCTACTCAGGGTCGTGATCGGACAATAGGAACTTTTTGCAAAGTCTAATTAGCTCTGCGGATCAGACACCGTCTGGGCTTATCGCTATTCCCTATGTTCAAACTTCAAATTTGGAGTTTTACCCAATATCCATCACGATATTGCTGTTTCTGAAAAAAACAACAGAGGTATTCTACTATATGTATTTGTATGTCTTGTTATTATTTGTTATCTACCCTGTGAACATCAGATTACATAATCTGTCTGATGGATCAGCAGAGCTGCCTTAGTACTGAATAAAAAATAGAAAATAACCACAAAAAACATTACTGATTTCAATTCAAGGCGTTTAGCCTTAGAATATCTTTTGTTTCAACTGGTGAAGTAACCCTGAGCCCACGCAGACATGATCAAACACATACATGCATTTGGACATGAACAGGCTCATATAGCCAGCAATTGGCAGCCACGTGACTCCAAAACACTTTCAAAAGTTAATATAACAATTGATTAACTATTTCCATTCACCCCTATCATCACCGATCTGTGACCAAAGGCCGAACACTTCCATACTTGGGAACAAGTGCCTGGAGCCTTGAAACGAAGTATCAGAAAATTTTCAGTTTATTTTTTCTTGTCCTTCCTACTGAAGATAAATTGTAGTACACATGATTTGTAGTTCTGATAGCACACAGATCAGTTTCAAGTGCTTTAGATAGTGATTAGTTCCAATCTTGTGCATTTCATCCCTCATGTAGATTCCAACCCCTGAACTGCCCCATCACCCTGATATTTTTCATTCATCCACAAAAGATTCACCCTAGCTAGCATTCTCCTTAAATACACTTGTATTTCTTGCTAGAATCCAAGGCAGTAAAACTCCACAAAGTCTCCCATATTCTCAATCTCTTGCTTTATATCTCTGGGACTGCTCTACTGTTAGCAAATTGTCACTGGCTGTTTGCTCTCATTTCAAGGAATCTATAGAACTCAAAAGCTATCTCATTTTTGTTAAGTTTGAGCTCTATCTCTATCTATGAAGCTCGCGTTATAGTATGCACGCTGACAATTTGCATCCGCATCAGCACATCCCCCACATCTCAATATACTTCCACTTAGATTACCAGACAAGCGCTTAAAACTCGCATTCAAGAAACTTCAATAAAAGCTCAAATAAAATACAAACAAAATACAAAATAAATACCACAAAAATTCCCATTTATTTTCCTTATTATGTCTCATGTATTCTGACACCGAGAGCTAACCAGCTTTTCACTTTTAGCGCTGATATGTGGCTCATCTTCTACAAGAAGCTGAGTGATGTATAGCTAAATTTAGTCCTTATTTAGGCATATACAAAGATGTTTCTGATGCTGCGCGGCAACAGGGACCAAAAACGGTGAGAAGACAGTTCGCGAAATTTAGCTCCCACAGTCCAGACACTTGGCTTAATCACCGCGATTCCCGATATTCTGACTTTGAATTCGGAACTTACCCCAATGGACATCGTGCCTTGGCAGTTCTAAAAGTAGACATTGCGAGAGGTGTCGCGTATCATTCGAATCTGGAGCAGGTACTGATTCCAATCACAGCTGAGTGCAGGAAAGCAAATGTAAGAGAAATATTATAATATCATATGAATCACATTCCTTTTTCATAACAGACTGATCGATGCCATACGTGTCATTGTTAGGCCCCTTTAAGAAAGTGAGAGCAACTTGCATCTGCTGGGGGTCTCAGTCTTAGTAGCTCTTGGTGACAGAATACACAGACATACAAATATGGCATGTGGTAGTATCTTGTATTTATGTCACAGCAGAAAGGCATTTTCTTGCTACAACCCCATGGAATGAAAGACCCCTTTTCCGGTGTAGCTCATAATGAGAAAAGAAATAGAAAATATTTTTATGTATTTTATTTGAATTTATTTTATTTGATTTGTGGTTTTGTTCAAGTTTGCTTGAGGCGATCTTTAAGCGCCTATGAGATAATCTAACCGAGATATGTATTCTAGTGCAGGGGATGCGCTGATGTGGGAGCAAAGTATCAGCGCTTAAAGTTCACGTACTGCGATGCGACTTGTAGATAGTGAAATAAGAGTAACTTAGCAGTTTTGAGGTAACCACTGGGTTCAATAGATCTCTTGAAATAATGACGAACGGCCGGTGACAATTCGTTAACAAAGCAAGGTTGTAGAGATATCAAGCAAACAGATAGAGAATATGCTGGAGATGTGGAGGTTATACTGCCTTTGATTCTGATGGGAATTACAAGCATACTTATAGGAAAACCTAGCTAATAATTGTCCATTGTGTTTCCAAGAAAAAGAAAGGGGTGATGGAGCGATTCTGGGGTTGCAGTCTACATGAGGGAAGGAATGCACAAAAATGTACTAGGAGCTGTCTGAAACACTTGAAACCGATCCTGATGTTGTAGGAACTATACATCATGTATTTAGGAAATATATTCAAAAGAAAAGAACAAGAAGAAGGTCCAGAGAAACTTGAAACTTCATTTCGAAGCCCTTGGGCGCTTGATTAAATGAAATCAAAGTGATCGGCTTCGTTTGGGGATCGGTGATGATAGGGGCAGATGGAAATAGAAGTTGAATCTTCACATATAGTTACATACTTACACATGGGATGACATTGTCCTTTTGGAGACAATCGGTCAATATCGAGTCTCCCGACGTTCTCGACCATCCTGTTCTGTCAGAGTTGAGCTGCAGACAGCAAAGCATTATGACAATAGAATAGTGTTGGTGAAGAAGTACGATGGATTTCCCGGAAAGAGGGATCTTGTAAGAGGCCTTTTTGAAACCTTAGGCTGGTTTTCACAATTTCTTAGTTTCTGAAAAACCTCAATTATCAGCGACACATTCGGTGAGCCGTGGGTGGGTGCGAGGATACCAGGAGTTGACTTTTGTGCATTCATAAGAGGCCTTACTTATTGCAGCTTGTTGGAGGGAGCAGAGTTGCAGCCAGCATCCCATTCCAGGTGTATCACCTGCCTGGTGATCACCTTGAAAGCTTAAAAAGTTGGGTAAGCGGATACTGTCTTCAAATCCAGTAGAGGCCATTTATGGTATATTTAATATGATTTGTCATTGCAAACATGAGTCTGCATGTAACTAATGCATGTTAGCTCAGCGAACATCTCTCAGTGTATGCTATATTCTTGGGTTCTCATTTGACTATTTAATGATCAATAATTAGGCCTTGACTGAATTCCAGCGGTTAGGAACAGGCTGCTTTCCTTTCATTTATTGGGCTGGTAGTTGGTCACTTTTGTTTAATCTACTTCTAGCTGACATACTCAAGGCCCAAGGTCTTTATGTTAATCTTTACCCTGCCCACAATGGACATCAGTGGAAACTGATATATTTGGGTGAGCTATCACATGAGTGCAGGGAGGTAAGTTGTGCAGAGTGTTGAATTGATCTCAGCTGTTATAGCACGACATGGTAGTCCAATGTTTATAGTGGTATGCGGGCATCCATTCCATTGTTAGCACATGTTATCATGATCATTGCTACATTGGTGCTGACTGTTCATGACAGTGGCATATCCTATGGCCCCAACCCAGCCACATCAATGGCATATAGTTTGTGTCGGTCATTACAGCAGCTGCCAAACCTCTTGGATATTCTCCAATGTCACTATGACAATCTCAGCCTTCCGATGCTTGGGGCTGCATTCTTTGAGCGAGGCTGGCTAGGGCTGAGTGTGTTCTATGTCCATCCCACCGGCCTGATGGGATTGGGAGACATTGGTTACATAACAGAAGCTGGTGACTTTGTGGTTGTTGATAACATTCACCACTCGTTGTAAGCAAAATATGGGGCACTCTCGTGGAGCGTGCATCTGGGGTTTTAGAGTGGCGATGAGTACCTCTATCCCCCTGCAGAAGATATAGTGAGCGATGGTAGTCGACCGTGCCATAGATGATGGCAAGTTTAATTTCTTGTTAATTACATACTCTATCCCAGACTTATCCCTCTCATTATCCCCGCAAGTGTGCTCATGTGGTTTTATTTAACATATGACAATCTTGATCGGACACATGCATGGGATGTGTTGCATCACCTCGCTCCCTCCATCATTGCTCAGCATGGGCTCTCGATTGTCCCACATGAGTTGAAACTTGGTCAGCGTCGCATTACTATAACTCTGGGATTACTCTTTGACAGCTAGCATGAAAACAGTAATTGATGTTCAACACAGATGGATCACCGAGCTGACAGCTGTGGATGGTCCTTCTGATCCACAAGATGTGTGCACCTTTCAGTGGTGTTATTATTTATTTATCTACCATGTGATCTCAGATTACATAATCCACCGATGCATCAGAGATGCCATCTTGAATAAAAACAGAAAAACAATATAAAAATATTACTGACCTCAATTCAAAGCTTCAGGTTTTAGAATACACTTTGTTTATATATTTTTAGAATCAACCAGTGAATCATCCCCGAGCCCACGTGAGCACAAACATATGCATATATGCATTCGGACACAAATGGGCTCAAATAGCCAACAATCAGCAGCCACATGTATCTGAAACACTTCCAAATGCACATGAAGCATTTCATTCACCATTTCAAGTCACCCCTATCATCACCGATCCCTGAATGAAACCAATCGCTTCCATTTCATTTAGACAAGTGCCCAGAACTTCAAAACGAAGTTTCAGAAATTTTCTATCTCTTTTTCCTTGTTCTTTCTGTTGAATATAATTGTTTAATGCATGATATGTAGTTTCCATAGCACACTGATCGGTTTCAGGTGCTTTAGATAGCTTTTAGTTACATATTTGTGCATTTTATCCCTCATGTAGATTGCAACCCCAGAACTGCTCCATCACCCTATTATTTTTCTTGGATTCACAAAGGACTCTCACTAGGTAGCTTTTCCCTTGAATACACTTGTAGTTCTTGGTATAATCTAAGGCAGTAAAAACTCCACAAGTCTCCCATTCTCTGAATCTATCACTCTATATCTCTGCAACTGTCTCTTTGTTAGCAAATCATCACCAGCCATTTGCTCTCAATTCAAGTGATCTATTTGACTCAATAGTTATCTCAAACTTGTTAAGTTTGAGCTTTATCTCTGTTACAAGTGTCGCGTCAGTGTACACAAACTTTTAGTGCTGACACTTTGCTCCCACATCAGTGCATCCCCCACATCTCAATAGAACTCCACTTAGATTATCGAACAAGTGCCTAAAAGTCACTTTGAAGAACTTCAATAAAAATCAAATAAAAGCTCAAACAAATACAAAATAAATATAATAAATATTCCATTCTATTTTCTTATTAAGTGGGACTCAGATATGGATGTGGGAGTGATGGAACCTACTGTGTATCTATTTTCCCACAGAGAGGGTGCATATATTTGTAACTCTGGGGCTTCTGAGCTTACGGCCAAACATCGCCTATCTTTCAACCCCAAACCACACTGGTTAGACGACACTGCGTGGCATAACCCGAAAGAGCAGTCCATTTACGAAGAGGAAGAAGACACTTTCACTGAGGTGAAAGACAGTCTTTGTCTCCGTTCATATGAATCATAATTATTTCTCATTTTTCAAGAGTGACATGGTGTGCTTACATTCAAACAGCGATCCTATGATATTGTGCTTGCAGCTTCTGATTGGTATTTTTTCTTCTCCCTTTCTCACCGAGGTTGAGGAGTGATTTTGAGGTTCAATTGTATGAACATGCCATGGTGGGTTGGCTAGGAATGAGTGTGTTCTAGGTCCGTCCCACCGGCCCAAAGGGATTGGGAGATATTGATTACTGTAACAGAAGCTGGCGACTTTGGTGCCAAGCTTCAGTTTCCTGCCCGAGTTTCCTCCGGCGCTAATTCCACCCCACGTTTACTCCTCTCCCACGGGCCCCTTCAAAAAAGACTGCCTCATCTTCTGGAACGAAGATGTTATTGTATTATGTGCCTTTCCTGCCCCTACCATCCCCGTTCCTCTCCTCCCTCTCAGCAGCGCACCCCGGCATTATGGCCTACGCTCCCTCGAGTGCCTCGTCAGTCTCTGGAGCCATTGGACAACAGCTTGAACTCGATTGCCGGTGGTATCCGCCTCAGCTTCATCTCCGACTGCAGCCATGACTCAGGCATCTTTTGTTGCCTTGCCCTCACCCACTGTCACATTTCCATGGGCATGATTAGCAGAGTCTTAGGCCTCTTTTGTAGTTTAATTATGAGTCACGACACATGGAGGTATTCCAGGTGCCTTAACGACTATCCGGGAAAATGGTGAACGACATGAGCCGGAATTTGCAACACCTTTATAACAAAGTGTTACATTTCACCAACAAATCTCAATCCCTTCACATGGATTTTGCGATGAGGTTCATCACAACACCTGAGGGAAGGGCGCAAAGGTGGGGTGATATGCGAGAATGCTTCAGAGTGGTGATATCAACTACTGGGAGTGCTTGGAAACTGCATAAGCTAATCAAGATTGTTGTCAGAACTTGACGATTCAAAGATGTGCCCAAATTGTCTGTGGATATCTTCTCCCATCGTAGCATAGGTTTACATAGAGACGTCGTTGTCTCTTTCCCTATAAGAGTTGCAACCGCTTTTGAAAAACCAATCAGTGTGTTATGGGAATTACAGATCATGCATTCAACAAGTTTATTAGATAGAAAGAACAAAGAAAAAGAAATGGAAAACTTCTGAAACTCCATTTCGAAGCTCCGGGCGCTTGTTTAAATGAAAAGGAAGCGATCGGCTTCGTTCGGGGATTGGTGACAATAGGGGTGATTTGAAATGGTAATTATATTGTCGTATGTGTGTTTGGAAGTGTTTCAGAGCCATGTGTAGCTTGATCAATGGCTATTTGAGCCTGTTCATGTCCAAAGTGTTGGCCTGTGATTTTATCCCACTGCCACTATTTCTTTCCTTTTCTTTTCTTTCTCTGTGTCTCGCTCCATAGGCGCTTATTTAAGCGCCTTATGTAAGCAGAAAAGCGGCGGTTGGGACTTGTCTTTGTCCAATTTATTGACAAGTCCCAAGGGTTACTTGCTGTGTGACATTGTTAAGTGTCTATTATAGACTTTCCACTGCCAACATGAAGTGCATATATGCGCACATTCGTGCTTGTGTGGCCTCAGGGATGTATCACCAATTGAGTCTAAAAATATAAACAGAATATATTCTAAGGCATGAAGCCTTGAATTGAAGTCAGTGATCTTTTTATGTTGTTTTTCTAGTTTTATTCTAGGCGGCGCCTCTGATGCATCAGTAGATTATGTAATTTATGTTCGCACAGTAGGTAGATAAATAATAACATCAGCTTATATGCTGCACCAGCTCAGAGTCCTGTCCTGTATTTTGGACAAGGCCTGAAGTCACCCAAAGTTTGGGTGTCACCTTAGTGAAGGGGACAAGGGAGCATGGGAATTAGAAGATAGAGTTATATTGGGTATCTTAGTCAATATCGGAACTGGCTTTCATGTACATGAACAAGTAGCTTATATATGGAGGGGTTTGGGGTTTGGGGACTGAATGACTGAAGTCAGGGTCATAAGCTACAAAGGGGAAGATCAAACATGAGGTATGAATAGGTGAAACATGGTGATCAGGGGTTTGGGCCCGAAGGTCTGAAGGCTCAGAGATTGGTCTGGGAGCGGACTGTGACACCTGTTCAGTAAGAGTAAGAATACCATTAAACATGACTAGTCTATTTTTGAGTTACACTGCTTCAACTTTGCTCCCTGTCAAAGGCTTTCCAGCCTGAACATATCCAAGAGCTGAGAAGTCATGAGAGTCAACATTGGCAGGTGAAACTATTAGCTTCTCTAAGAAATCTCTATGGGGTTGCAGAATCTCATCCAGTTTGGATGTATATGGGACATTGTGATGGTCAAAAAGCTTATCCTCTTCATGAGGCAAAGTACAGCTAAGTGTCCATCTTCCTAGCTATGAGTCAAGAATGAGAATTTTGAATATCATTTAATGGGAAAAATGTTATTTCATTATCTATCTACCGCGTGAGCATGCATTACATAATCTACTGATGCATCAGTAGTGCCGCGCACAATATATTAACAAAAACATTATAAAAACACTACTAATGAGAGTTCAAGGCCTTGAGCCTCAGAATATGATCTGTTTACATCTTTAGGACTACTTGGCCAACAATTCCCGGACTATGCAGGAACGGAAATGCACATATACACGCTTCGGACACGAACAGGCTACAATAGCCACCAATCGAGCTCCACACGACTCTGAAACACTTTCAGAGACTAACATGGCAACATATCCACCGATTCCAACCACCCCTATCATCATCGATCCCCAAACGAGGCCGATCGCTTCAATTTAATCTAATCAAGCGCCCAAGAGCTTCAAAATGAAGTTTCAGCTCATCCTGAAGATTTTTCTTATTCTTTTTACTTGAATATACTCCCTAGATACATGATCTACATTTC
Source organism: Ramaria sp. MG151 (assembly GCA_003314545.1). Classification (NCBI taxonomy): domain Eukaryota; kingdom Fungi; phylum Basidiomycota; class Agaricomycetes; order Gomphales; family Gomphaceae; genus Ramaria; species Ramaria sp. MG151. The sequence goes on along the minus strand of QMFG01000342.1, from coordinate 9,136 downwards.
CTATCACACCACCATTGGTTTCAGAAGTTTTAAACATGTCTTTAGTACTATTTTGTGCATTTTGCCCCTCATGTAGACTGCAACCCCGGAACTGCTCCATCACCCCAATATTCTTCTTGGAAACACAAAGGACTATTATTAGCCAGCTCTCACTATAAGTACACTTGTAGTTCCCGTCAAAATCTAAGGCAGTAAACCTCCACATCTCTGTTACTATCTCTGAATCTTTGCTTGATATCTTTGCAACCCTTGTCTTGTTAATGAATCGTCACTGGCCGTTTGTCATCATTTCAAGAAACCTATTCGACTCAGTGCTTATCTCAAAATCGTTAAGTTCTCACTATCTACCTATCTACAAGTCTGCATCTCTGTACGCGAACTTTAAGCGCTGATATTTTGATCCCGCATCAGTGCATCCCCCGCACTAGAATTTATATCTCACTTAGATTATCTCTTAGGCGCTTAAAGTCCACCTCAAACAAACTTGAAGAAAAACTCAAAAACAAGTCAAATAAATTCAAATAAAATACATAAAAATTCCCATTCCATTTCTTATTAAAAAACATACTCTAATTTTATGCCGTTTAGCCTTATCTCTCCATAGACAGTCAACAATATGACTTTGAGGGACCCAAGCTTCAGGGTCAGGGGCAAAAGTCCAATAGTGATTAGCATCCCACCATACTAGTTTTCATGTGAGCTTATTATATCAGATAAGACATGCAGGGTAATAGTATTTTCCATGTTTGGCTAGAGCACCCTTTCCTGCACTGAAGGTATTTCACATTAGGATAAGTGCTGATATTGATCTTGTATTCACTTACAAGAGTCTATTGAACAGAGGTTTCTTTGAAAAGTTATTTATAACATGGGTCCCATGCCTAGCATCATTAAGGCTAATTAATAAACTAGAATTACTATGTGAAATTCCTACTAATCTTATAGAACAAGATCATAAGTCTATCTTTACCTGAACTATGTCACAACTATCACAGATAAACAAGGCTTTTTTAGTCAAGGTACTCGATCTACCATCCTATTGACAGGCAATGTGTGACCAATTCTGACAGTGTTCACATTGCACATACTCATGTATGTCTGTCTCAGTGTTTCCATCTCCTGATAACCACAACAGCATGCTATGGGAAGCTCTGATGCAGTAGAGTTTATCATAAGCATTTCCTTTTCATAACCACTTGGAATCTCCTGTACAGGCTTTGTATTGGAATGCTCTTTTTCAAGGCTTCTGGATAATTATTGGATTCACTGGATGATAAGGAGGAGAGAGAAAGCATATGGGGGAAATAAAAGGGAAATGGTAGACCATGGGTTATCCCCTGGCAATTACCTCCTGATAAACAACTAGATGAAGAGCACCAGTTTAAGATATTCATATAGGATCCTATACAACTTTGCCTTTCCACCCTTCAATAGATGTAATTATAAGTTGGACACAAATGTCTATGTGTCTCCTTATTAGTATGGAGAATGCCTTGCAATTTTCCAATGCCCCGCCCGCTGTCACTGTGGGTTATTGCGGGTTCCTGTCCAACTTTTCTAGTGAGTCTGCACCACTATACAATATTACCCACTTCCTTGCTGCACAACGTTCTTTCATTTGCAAAATTATTTCGTTTTCCATCCTAATCCCTTTCGAAATTACCCTTTTCACAATGCTTAAACAGTCTTCGGGTCATAAGCGGAATTTCGCGTTATTCCCTGGAGGTTTTGGGTTTATCGTATTTTTTTTGTCGATTATATTTTATATTTATTTGAGAAAGCTATTAAGCCAATGAATCTCATTCGATACTGGTAAGACCTGGTAACGAAGTGCACGCGGATGTGATCTAGGTTCCTCTCGAGTTTTTTTTCTTCTAGGCATTGATTACGACTGCTGGGATGCTTGGACGTCCTGTAAGCTCTTTTTTCTCTCTCCATAAATGTGGGTTAGGTGTTTCCGGCCTGTGGTCCCTGCCTTTCCTAAATAAACGAATCTGTGCTGGCACCCACACCTTTCTGCGCAGGTTCTCTTATTTTCCGAAACTATCTCACTATTGAATCGCACTGTCAAGTTCTCTTATTTCCAGAACCACCTTCCTATTAAATCGCACAGCCTTTCCAATTTCTCGGTTAAAGACGCCTGACAGCTTTCTGGTAAATCGAACTTCCTACCACCTTGGATGCTGTGCTGATATTTTATCGAAATCTCAGACAGTGATTAGGCTAGCCCATAAGATACCGGACGGACATGGCTTGAAGAGGACGGGACCTCATATTGAGAGGCTCGTTTCTATCTCTACTACATAAGGGTATTACATTTTGTCCACGAACTTTAGTCTAGAATTGACAGATATGGTGAAATCGAGCGGTACAGCGTTGTATAGCCCTCCGAAGCTGGGCACGTTGCATCCAGTGTTTTCTCAGCGCTACTCACAGTACGATCTTTCTATAGCTCTTATATTCCTGGAGCTGTTACCGCCAGAGTCAACCTTTCCACAACGGTACAATACACGAAATGGACACTGTATTATTTGTGATTGTCTGTCTCTAATTTTGACATTTAAGATCATTACAATTCGTCCACGAACTCTAACCTAGATTTGACAGATAGGGCCAAATTGAAAGGCACAGCGTTGCATAGGCTTCCGAAGCTGGGCACGTTGCTTTCCAGCGCTACTCACAGTACAGCCTCCCGCGAGCTATTATCTCCCTCCACCTGTGACCGCCACAGAGCCAACCTTTCAGCCCTTTCCGCCACCGAATACTACACGAAATGGACATCTCAACCGATCTCCTCCACTTATCAGGAACAGTCGCACTCGTTCCAGGGCTGAGTGCCGCTTTCAAGCTGGCGATGCTGATTATACAAACTGTTCAGGTATGTTACCTCGGCGCGTTCATGTCCTCTGCTAACTTGTTGCAATTTTTTTTGCATTTGCAGATCTCCAAAAGGAACACGGCAAGGTTGCAATACTTGGGCCACTTCATCGCAGACTGTCTTGTCACCATTGCGGAAAATATGGACGGAAAATGGGACGCTGCTCCAACTGCACTCAAGACGAAACTTGACGAGTTTGAAGCGTATGTTCTAGGTTAAGTCCTTTCACCGTAGAAATTTATGTATCCCGCTGGAATGGTAGGATATTAGAGGATGTTCTCAAGGTTGTGAAAAGGACGGCTTCTTCGTCGACTGTGAAGGCTTTTTTCAACGCAGGAGATCGTGATTTCGATATCATGATCCTTGAGAAGCGACTCTCAGACACACAGAGGTCAATTTTGGTGAGTGGATAATAAACATAAGTGCAAAGTTGTTACTTACTCTGAGAACATAGCTTCTGTTGGGTGTTGATGCTTCAATGGCAGTGAGCCCAGTCTCTAGGTTTTCTATACCACTCCAGGTTCAATGGAGATGGCTTCGCAGCTCCAGAATATCACAACTGTTGGACAAGCAACATACAACGGGGTCCTCCGCCTCGAGAATCTCATCCGCCACAGGACCCTGACAATGCTCGCAGAGTGGGAAGATCCTGATCCAAGTGTCTGTACGATTATTTTGGGATGGCTCCCGCTGATCCACATTCGAATTCAAATCTAGATATGTACTTACACATGGGATGACATTGTGATTTTGCAGACAATCGGCCAATATCGAGTCTCCCTACATTCTCAACGACACTCGAGTGCCAATTCAGTTAGAGTTGAACTGCGGATGGCGAAGCGTTATGATAATAGAATGGTGTTGGTGAAGAATTACTATGGTATGTCGTCTCCTGGGAAGAGAGAAGTTGTAAGGCGCCATTTTTGAGATCTTAGGCTGCTTTTCACAATTCCTTAGTTTGTGCGAAATCTCAATTATCACCGACACGTTCGGTAAGCCTTTCTTGGTTCAGAGAATGGCAGGAGTTGACTTTTGAGGGTTCACAGGAGCCCTTACTTATTGCAGCTTGTTGGAGGGAGCAGTGCTGCAGCCAGCATCCCATTCCAGGTGTATCATGTCCCTGGCGATCACCTTGAAAGTTTACCAAGTTGGCTCTGGCGGACACTGTTGTCATATTTAATATGGTTCGTCGTGACACAAAAACACGAAGTTCCAAATCACTGAGGCATGTTGGAGCAGCGAACATCTCTGAGCGTATGCCATGCTTTTGGATTCTCATCCAGCTATTTAATAAACTACATCAGGCCTTGACTGAATTCCAGCAGTTCAGAACCGGCTGCTTTCCTTCCCATCCTTGGTTTCTGGTAGTGGATCACTGCTGTTTAATCTACTCCTAGCTGATATACTCAAGGCCCAAGGTCTTTATGTTAGTGTTCAACCCGGCCGCAGTGGACATCAGTGGAAGCTAATATATGCGGGGGAACTATCATGTGAAGAGGATGATGAGGTAAGTTGTGTAGTATTGAGTTGACCCCAGTTGTGGTAACGCAACATGGTAGTCCAGTGTTTATGATGGTATGTGGGCATCCATTCCAGTGTTTGTATAACCCATCATAAGCATTACTGTGTCAGTGCTGACTGTTCGTGACAGGGGCATATCCCACAGTCGCGACCCAGCGATGTCGATAGCATATAGTTTGTCTGAGTCGTTACAGAGACTGCCGAGCTCCGATGACCTGTTGAATATTCTCCAATGTGGCTATGACGATCTCAGCCTTCCGATGCTTGGGGCTGCATTCTTCGAGCGAGGCTGGCTAGGAACGAGTACGTACGATGTCCGTCCCACCGGCCCGATGGCATTGGGAGACATTGGTTACGTAACGGATGCTGGTGACTTTGTGGTTGTTGACAACATTCACCACTCGTTGCATGCTCAATCTGGGGCACTCTCGTGGAGCGTGCATCCGGGGTATCTAAGTGGCGACGAGTACCTCGGTCACATTCCTGCAGAAGATATAGTGAGCGACGGTGGTCAATCGTGCCAAAGACGACGGCAAGTTTAATCTCTCGTGTATGGCCTGGTTAATTACATACTCTAACCCAGACTTATCCCTCTCACTATCCCTGCCAACGTGATCACGTGGTTTGATTTATCATATGACAATCTTGATCGGACGCATGCATGGGATGTGTTGCATCACCTCGCTCCCTCGATCATCGCCCAGCATCGGCTCTCGATTGTCCCACACGAGTTGAAACTTGGTCAGCGTCGCCTTACTATAACTCTGGGATTACTCTTTGACAGCTAGAACGAAAACAGTAATTTACGTTCGACACGGATGGATCACTGATCTGACAGCTGTGGACGATCCTTCTGCTCCAGGAGATGTGTGCACCTTTCAGTGGGACTCGGATACGGATGTGGAGGTGATGGCACCTACCGTGTATCTATTTTCGCACAGAGAGGGCGCATATATTCATAACTCTGGAGCTCCTGAGCTTATGGCGGAACATCGCCTATCTTTCGACCCTCACCCGCAGTGGTTGGACGACGCTACGTGGCATAACCCGGAAGGGCAGTCCATTGACGAAGAGGAAGAAGACACTTTCACTGAGGTGAAAGACAGTTTTTGTCTCTATTCATACGAACGGTAATTATTTCTTGTCTTTCAAGAGTAACACCCTGTGCTCACATTCAAACAGTGATCCCTTGATATGGTGCCTGCAGCTTCCCATCGGTGTTGCCTCTCCCTTTGTCACCGAGGTTGAGGAGCAACTTTGAGGCGCGATGTGCTGCGTGGATATGGACTGGACAGTCCCGCGTTAAGCTAGAGTGAATTGTATCTATTCTGTGGCCCTGTCAAAAGATTGGCGAGTATGAATGTCGAGGCGCCACTATTGCGTTCAGAGTGAGGAAAATATAAAATGACTGTAGGAATTCTGTACAGTAGGTACCAGATAATATTATATCCTTTCACAATATGGACAAAAGTGTGCATATGTTCACAAGTGATGGACCGGAGGTGAGTGCTTCCGTGGTTACCCGCATATCTCACTGAAACTCTGTGTGAGACACACAAGTTCAATCATCACAACAGATATATTCACGTCTTTCCATCCCCCACAATGATTGTCCATCCGTCGCATATATGACAGTCCATTACCCGCTACATACACGTATGTCTTAGGGGGTCTCGCTGGGTCAGAATCCTCGAGATTTGAACAACTGCACCGACTCTTCCTCTTCCTCTAGCTTAAACTCTTCCTCTCTCGGCGGTGCTTCGAACAGCGCAAACTGGCTTCCCGTTAATGACAACTCGAATGTCAGCACCCACCCAGACGTCTGCGGATCCGCCGTGCAGATTGTACTCTATCTCCCTCCTCCGTCCTCTCCTCCCTCGAACTCCGGCATTACGATTAGCACCGTTTCGCAGTCCACCGCCCATTGCCTCCGGCGCTAATGCTACTCGCACTCTCACGGGTGTCTCCACCCGCTCCTTCTGCCTCGCTGCCCCCAACATCTTCAACACCACGATGTTTATTCCTTGAGCTCAGGAGCTCTGGCTTAGAATATATTTCGAAAGTAGCTGTACAATAAAGAAATGGTATTATTATAATCCAAAGTAGTTCTTGTTATAATTTCTCTACATGCGCAGGCCATGGGCATGGAATTACAGACACGCGAAAGGAAGGCGGGGTGGTGCAAAAAGGCGAGTTTTTCTCGTCTCCCTATTGCGCGGTCCAGCCTTTCGTGGACCATTCGTCACCCACCGACGCCCGCTGTCACTGTGGGCTATTGTGGGTTCTTGTCCCTCGACTTTTCTAATAGCGCGACACCACTGCCTTGCTGCATAACATTCTTTCATCTGCTCTATCTTTCATCTGCTCTTTTTCCTTGCCTTGCGAACTTACCTTCACAATGCTTACAGTAGCAGTCTTCAGGTCATAACCAGGATTTCGCTTTATTCCTTGGTGCTTTTGGGTTTGTGCTATTTTCAATGGCTTTTTATATTTAATTGAGAAAGCTACCAAGTCATTGGATCTCAGTCGATACTTATGAGACCTGGTTCGAAGTGCACCAGTCCCACGCGGATGTGATCCAAGTCCGTCTCTATTTTCTTCCCTTCTAAGCAATGATTACGACTGCTGGGATGCTTGGACGTCTTGTAAGCTCTTGTTCTCTCTCCGTGACTCTGGGTCGGGTGACCCCTGCCCTCCCTGCCTTTCCTAAAAAACGAATCTGCGCTGGCGCCCACACCTTGCTGCGCAGGTTCTCTTGTTTTCCGAGGCTTTCTCGCTACTGAATCGGACAGTATTTCTCGCTTCCCCTTTATAGATGCCTAACAACCTTCAGGTCACAACGGGGACTTCCAAATGCTTCCCCAGCAACTTCCAGAATGGTAGGCCTTTTTTTTTCTTCAACTTTTATCTCTCAGGAATTTCTAGAAGGTATGCGGCTCCGCAAGTTCAGTTGACTTAGCTTTAAGCTCACATATAACCATTATGGTTCGTCTTCATTTATGTTAACCATAAGCCTGTCAACTAACTCCAACTGAGATCTGACGGATAGGGTGGCACTGATCGGGTATTACAGAGACCTAAGTACTTTACTCTTATATTGCCTCAGTCTGTAGCCGTCATTCCATCCAGTGTTTTCCTAGCGCCACTCACAGCACTGCCTGCCTTGAGTTCTTATATTCCTCCCGCTGTGACCTCCACAGTGTCAAAATTTCAACCCTTTCCGCCACAGTACACTATACAAAATGGACATTGCATTCTTTGTGATTGGCTGTCTCTAATTTTGACATTTAAGATCATTACAACTTATTCACAATTCTTTCCATCCGGAGAGAACGGGTCGTAGGCAGGCATCAAAGGTATTGTGGAGGGATTCCAAATGATTATTTTGATTGTGGACATATTGCTCCAACATCGATCCCACTCTATCGCGAGGGGTAAAATTTACCGCAATTATAGGGAATCGCGCGTAAAGCACCGTGACTACAGTTTGTGAGTTCATCTTTGTTTTCGATGACTGTGAATATGCACTCAAAGTATTTAGTGTATGTGACGTTAATGAGGGATAGCAGTTTCTCCAGACATCCCCAGCCGCATCGCTTTTATCGATTAAGTGAGGAGGAATGTTGTTTTGGCGAAAGCGTGCGCCGCTGTGCGCCGACTCTTCGGACAAATTGAATACCATTACAGACTCACCGATGACAACGTGTGGATACTTTTCAATGCGAGCTCTCTCCTAGTGGACTTCATTCCACGTTCTGGTTTGTCCATCATGATACCCACCCTCAGGACATTTCTCCTCGTGGACCTTGAAGTCATCGAGTTTCAGAAGCACAGAATGCCTTCCATTCCATTCTGATCCTGCAGCAATCGAATGACAATTGAAAATGGCCCACCACCAGCCCAGAGGAATTATTTTATCATGCCGGCGAATATGCGTCCTCGAATATTCCCTAAAAGGCCGAGGCAAACATCGGGTCTCTAGTGGTCAAAACAGTGTCTAGACTACCGATAGCCTTTGAGGAAACCCACTTGGTGGTTCGGTGACGCGTCTCCCTCTTCAATTCCAATAGATTCACTTATTTTGTGACAGTTTTCTGTTTGGCTCACATAAGCCTCAGAATCAACCAGTGATCTTCCCTTGGCTGCTACTAAATGGCGCCCGATTGTCTTCCAGTACCTGCCTAACAACGCCCACTGACGCGTCGCCTTAAGGCTAGCCTTCGTCGGGTTGTATTGGGACTCGCTTAAACTGAATAGAACTGTGAACCCCCGCTGCATGGCTCAGTGACACCGTTGTTCTCCAACATCCTTGCTGCACTCCTCATTCCCCTTCTCCAGACTCCACTCCTATCGTCCCATTGCCTCTTGGCCTCTGTTGGCTTTTTCCTCATTTCACTTTCACCGCAAGTCTCTTTTCCGGTACCCCACTTCCACCGCTGCTCACCCTCCACCCCCTGAATCATGTAGCTACGTCTCAGTATTTCTTCTGGGCGCATGAAAGGTGAGGAGGGAGCAACTTCCATCGGCGGCCATTGCATCGAAGAGCCCTATGATGCCACCGCTTTAAAGACCAACAAGACAAGCATCTACGCATTCCCCACACCCAATTCTCCAGCTTGCTTTCTATCAGCAGCTCAGATATTCGACCCGATGTTCTCCTCTCTAGTCCTGCGTCATTTCGCGCCATTTACACCGTGACCCTACAACGCAGAATAGGTCTTTGTGCTGACTACAGAG
>QMFG01000338.1:0-12629 GCA_003314545.1 Ramaria sp. MG151 | reverse complement strand
ATCAACGATAGTTGCACCTAATCCCTTGATGATTTCCAAAGATGCGTTGAAAGCAGCAATGATATTTGGGTCCTGGCCTTGGAACAATCGTGGAACACCTAGACGGACACCCTTCAACGCGTTCTTTTTCAAAGCCTTGGTGAAATCTGGAACAGGCATTGGTTGAACCAGAGTAAAGTTGTCCAGTGGGTCAGGTCCCGCAATAACTGACAAGATTGTTGCGGCATCGGCTACACTTCGGCACATAGGTCCGACGGTGTCTTGGTGGCTTGAAATTGGAATCACTGGCGGCACACGGTGTGTTATTTAATGTCAAAAATGGCGCAAGCACTTTACCTCCAGCCCTAGATGTCAAACCAACTGTTGGTTTGATCCCGACCAGATTATTCCTGCTGCTGGGTGAAATAATACTTCCATCAGTCTCACTCCCGAGAGATCCTGTAAGGTGCTTAGCTTGCAACAAGCACCGATGAATAGACTTTACCCGCTGTGAGTCCGATGGCGGTTGCGATACCACTCCCCGAGCTTGACCCAGAAGGGTCACCTTGAGGGAAATAGGGATTAAGTGCTTGACCACCACGACCTGAGAAACCATTAGGTAACCCTCCACGGAAGTGCGCCCATTCAGAAAGCGAGGATTTTCCAAGGATAATCTATACCTGACATTGACCACACTATTACGCACTGTAACGAAGTCTACCTTACCGCTCCAGATGCACGAAGTTTGGCAGCCACACCAGCATCGCGGGGCACCACTGACCCCAGCAATGCGAAACTGCCTGCGAAAGCATAGTAAGTAAGGCTGAAGAGCTGGTGAAGTGGACTTACCAGCAGTAGTATTCATTCCTAGATCCAAAAGTCAGCTAGGGTCTAAGTAGAGGGGACCACGTTGCATGCCTTCTTCATGGAGTGTGGCAACATTATCCTTGACAAGGATCGGTATTCCATGCAGCGCACTCCGCTTTCCCTTTGTCTCTCGCTCAAGATCAAGAGCAGCCGCCTGCTCTAGTGCCTTAGGGTTGGTTTCGATGACAGCATGAAGACTGGGGCCTTGGTGGTTGACTTCCAAAATACGCGCAAAGTACGCCTAATCAAGACGCATAAGCCTTAGTACAGAATAAATGATCTATGAATCTAGGATGGGACTGTTACCTTTACAAGGTCGACGCTGGTGAATTGTCCCTTCTCCAGACCCTGTTGAAGCTCTGATATCGAGGCTTCGTACAAGTCTGGAAGTTCCGCTGAGCGAGATTCTGGATTCATCGAATCTAGTGGCTGAGAGAATGTGACCCAGGCAAGAAACAATGAAGTAAACAGAGACTTCATGGCTAACACCAAGAGGAGTGGCTTAGGAAGAGCGCGGTGGGAGGACCGTTAAATGCACAGTCGGCTCCCATTCTCCACCCTATGTCGCAATAAGCACGCGGCACATTGGCAGGCTCCATACGCGAGCAGGAGAAGACAGCAGAACGTACGGCATTCCGAGTCGATCACATGACATCTGCCTCAGTTATCACTCGGAGTAGTATTCTTGCAATCGTTCGTGCGAACTTCGCTTCAGCAACCATAAGATTTGTAGGGCTGGAAGCAATAACTGCACTTGAGTGGTTCTTCCGGACTTTTTTGGATGGTCCGCTTGACAAAAAGTAGAAGTTTGGGCCATCAGTTATGATAGATGCAATGTCAAATGCAATGTGTATTTACGTTGGAAGCATGCTTCTGATCAACTTCCCTGTATTTGGGTCCGCTTTCAGTACCGAAGAATTACCAATTGCAAGCCAACTATAGAGCGCGGGAAACATTTGGGCTCCCAAAAGGATTGTCGGATTCTGAAAGGACGGAATTTCTTTGAAAGTGCTCCAAGCCATGAAATTAGGAGAAATTGATGTTGAAGAGTCTGACTAATGTCATGCCATTCCGTTTATCGTTTTTTGGTCGCTACGTTTCAGACTCGCCTGACCGCTATTAGACACATTTTATCCTCATCTAGAGGCTAAGACAGTTCCAACCTCAAAGTACTAGTGTACTTCAGGTAGATCCTATTTAATACATCCTCATCAAGAGGCTAAGACTGTACTTTAGGTTGCAACTTGATTCTGACAGTTGATTGCATTAGCGAGTTTTCTGGATTCAGACAGCAAAAAAAAAAGGCGTATATTTAGCTATGATTAATGAAAGGATTATTCCAGGTACCGCTTGGAAACCTCACATTTACCACAATTTCCCTGCCACGGTAAATGCCTGGTCAATCCTTTCCCCCAATGATATGTTTATCTCAAAAACTCAATAAATCCTAAAGATATGTGTGAATAAAATTTTTTTAATCTGTCTCAGCAGGTTTTTGGGACATATTGTGGCACCTCAGCAACTTTTGTCTGTTGGGCTTGTGAATTGTAACAACAAATACGCTTCAGCACATCAGCTTGCTTCTCATTGCGATCTGTGCGAGGCCCCTCAGTTGCTCGAGTCTGATATACCAGGACGGTTAATCATGGCTAATAATGTATGGTTAGTTCTGGGGGAGATCTAAATTTGCGGCGTGAGGCAGTTACATTCACAGTCAGCAGCTCACACTTTGACAGCTGGCGGTACACATTGCTCACTAATAAAATGGGTGAGAGTATTTTTGTGAAACAAAAATACAATTGCTTTGTTTTTCTTCTTTTTATTATATGTCTTTTGATTTTTGTTCTGTATGGCACTTGAACCGGCGTCTGTGAGATACTAGACAAGAACGGCATGGTTGGTACTACCCTCTTTTGCTCTCGCACACGAGACGGATGCAGGGATGATTAGATCTCCCACTAGCGTATGAGCCTTGACACCCCTTCCTTACGTCATTCTCTCTCGGAAGTTCTGAAACAGGATCTGGATGCCAAAATCTGGCGCATGGAACTTCAGTTTTGCGACCTCATTGTCACCAGTTCAAGGCTGCTGCGGAGGAGATTTTTCAAAAACCTATCATCATCATCATCGCTGCTTTGGATGAATGTGCAGATCAGTCCAAAGTCGTGGAGATGCTATTTATCATCTCGCAACATTCATTCCTTCTCCCTACAAGGTTCTTAGTTACTATCTATCTAGAAGAGCAGATCCGGAATAATTCAGACTTCCAGACTGCAAGGAATCTTTAAAGCATTATCCCCGTGATGTTGAGGAAAATATCGTAAGTGCCGGCATTGAGATATATACAAAGGAAAGCTTACGGGAGCTAGCGACGAGGCGAGGCGACTTTGAGATGTCATCAGACAATTGGCCATCTAAACGCGAACTTGACGCTCTTGGCCATCGTTCAGGCAAACTTCTCATCTACGCCGCTACTGTGAGTGCGTTGGTTGTGGGGGAGATATGCGGCTGTGCCTTACGGAGGTGACTGGTGACTCTGCAACAAACTTATATGATAAACGTACCAACTGGATCATCTCTATGGCACCATCTTGCAAGCGGCGTACAAATTAGCGGATGTCAAGGCAGGTAAGATTCATACTGAGATACTTCATGTAGTGATCAATGCCCCACAGCCTTCTCAATCCAAAACCTTGCTACGATGCTGAATATTAATTGTGAAGAGGTTCGTGAGGCTTTGTCGTCCGTCCATTCTGTCACTTATGCCAAAAGCTCGAGATGAAAATGTACCCATCGGAACATTTCATGCCTCCTTTTCCCGACTATCTAACAAACCGGAACCGCTCTGCCGAGCACACTTCCTTGATTCCTTTCAGTCTCCCACACGCCTGGAGCAATTCTGCCTCACATTGATCCAATGGCCCCTTCGGAAGAATAATGTCATTTAGATGGGTGATCTCCGAATGCCAGGATACTGTCTTCAATCGTCAAGGACCGCATTCTTGATATTCTTGGCTATACTTGTGTTTATTGGGCTTCTCACGTTACTGGAACAGAAACAGGCGCATTGGTAAATCAGTCCGAAGCACTGCACTCATCCTTCAACAGTGAAGTCCTGCAGTGGATAGAGTGCCTGGGTCTCAGTGGTCATCTGGATAGTGCGATCAGGTCGTTGGGGCAACTAAAAATTTGGGCAGTAGTGAGTCCTTGTTATGTTTATAATCCATCTCTTAACAGCTATTAGACGCAGCATGACTTGCTGATGACAGTCATCGAAGCTCGACGGTTCGTTATGAAGAACTTCGTGCCGTTGGGGGCCACTGCCTAGGAATGTACGAATCTGCTTTGTATGGCTGCCAGAGCAGTCGCAGATCCTCAGATGATACGCAAACATGGAAAATTATAACATAAAGATTCTCGAGTTTGTGCATCGGGGACATTTAAACCGAGTCAATTCCGTCATTTTATAAGGCAAAAGGCGCAGGTTGAAGCAAAGAAAGCGAAGATGCGGCGTAAGGAGTGCGGCAAGAAGCCAAAGCCAGGGGAAAACAGAGGCATAGAACTGAGAATTACAGAGATGGCTCAATATCTTCATGGCTCCCAAATCGCCATCCACTCATCAAAGAGATGTGCTTTGGTACAGCTCTCTTGAAGATCTCAGAGGATTATTGTATCGAACAAATGAGCAGGAGTCCATACCCTCAAACTCAGAAAACAAGAAATTTGTACATGATAATACTACGTTCCACATAGCAGGTACCCAACCACCAATCATGAAATTAAATAAATATAATTTTGATGCGTTGAGTATATATCCAATAGGATATCATCAACGTACAGGGACATAAATAAATATGATTCATTTCAATCCCATCTCCGTGACCTACCACACATATTTCACAGCTGACGAGAAAGCTTTGGGTCCCTTCAAACACCGCAACCATACCGCTACAACCATACCGCTATGATGAAAGCCAATTTAGCGTGTCTGGCCGTCACGCAAATGGGAAAGCAATCGCCAGTGCTCGCTCCACTGCAAACATGTTTTCAATGCGCTGGAAAACAAAGATGCTTCCAAGTGATGGGCCAAGAATACGACCTAATCCCACTGAACCATGTCCGATCCTCTAAGCTTTCATGCATACTGGCAAGTTCCTGATTCTGTTCAATCCGCGTCTTCCCTCTGTACAGCTGCTGCTAAGCTTGAAAGACCGTAAGTCAGAGAAACCATATTTCCATTACAAATCCTCCAATGAGTTTCATATATATATATATTACTTGCATCCCACAACAGTCCGTCATACTGTCACTGTGACCTACATAAGATATATAAGTAATAGTGATGAATGTCCTGTCTGTATATAATATTGTCCGAGTTAACTTTTCGACTGTCCAGACCCATTTCCGTGCCCCCACTTTGTCCTATATTGGCAAAGCCATTAATGAGTATGGTTACGAGAAAATCTACTGAAGGTCGGAAGGCAGGCTGTTGTATATATCGCAAAGCTGTTCCCATTGCGCATTAGGGACCACAGACTGAGGACCACTTTGAATACCTTGATACGACACATGAGTTAGTTGCTCTCAGTTATGCAAAATAAGTCTTGCTTACCCGTCGGGTCCTCGGCGAATACGGCAGCGAGGCCAGCAACTATAAAGGTGGGGATCAAACAGAGAAACAAAACCGCCTTTGAGTCTACAATCAGATCGAGTACTCACCCAAGTGCCAGTCGATGTGGCAATGGAGGAACCAGGGACCTGAGTTGCAAGCTAGGGAAAGTGGGCGGTAAGGTTATAACGACATTGCTTACCTGGATTATCCGTCTGAAATCTGATGCGAACAGGTTGGTTGTTCGTGGGGCTGGTTCCACTTGCGACAACGTCGCGGCGAGGAGGATTCACAAAGTTCGCATTCCCCCCGCTAGCAGACTGCACAACGGAGAAAGCATGTCCGCTGGGGGACGAATCACGTCACACGTTAGCTCCACGAGGAATAGGAAAATTGTTACAGTTGCGCACTGCAAGTGGAAGGCGTGCCCCGCACCACCTATGAATGATATCTCCACGACGGAATTTGGCTTTAAAACAAACGTGTTCTCCGTTGTTGCAAAGTCAGAGCTGAAAAAACGTATTCATGAACACGACAGTATGTTATTTGATTGCGAGTTACATACTTGTTCGTAAAACCATTCGCGAGAATGTTCAATAACGTTGGGACGGAGGGTGACTGATATTGGACGCCATTGATCGTCTAAGTATGATGCAGCAATGATGGTGCATGAGAAGCGCCTCAGGATACATAAATGTTAGTGTAGTCTCACCCAAACATCGGCGTTGGCAGCTGTTGTAGCGAAAGTGAAGTTAAAGGTCTGGTCCGCAGGATTAGATCCGCCTGGTGCAGCCGGGTTATTCAACGGCTAGAATAATTGAAGTTAAACGTGGTAAGCATGTGGCAATAAAAGTAGGAATTACAACTTACAACGAGATTAAATTCCTGAAACTCGATGCCCCCGGATGCGAGGCCAGTAGGCTGTGGAGCAGTGGGGTCGGCACTAGACGCGCCATTGTAATGAAGAACCGCCCAAGTATTAGTGCCGTTGACTGTAAACTTAGTTTATCAGAATGAAGCTAAGAATGTACGATTTAGTACTGACAATTAGGATTGCTGGTGCTCGTGGTCGCCCCCCTAGCAGTCTGTGTGGCGCCGATCCCTACAGGCATAGCCACGTGAACAATGAGACTTGTATAACTATTAGATGCGTTGGTCTCACAGTAGTTATCAACGGTTTGATTGGCGGTGACCTACTCGATATAACATTGTAAGACATTATAAAACATTTTTGATGTAATATGGTGAGACATACGATGACACTGTAACGTTGTCCAGGGAGGACTGGAATTGAGTCTACCACATACGGTATATGTGCGTTGCCTAATATTCTGATGAGCTAACGCTAACACTGAACCAGTAAGTGTAGATGCACCATCAGCTTCAATGACCGTCATTGAGTGATTAGCTATGGAAAACTCGAAGGTGCCTGTCCGTCATTATTCATAAATATAGCGATTGGATTTAGAGCAGCCTAGCCAACCTGAAGCAGACAAACTAATCAACCGGAAACGGTACCGTTTTCCAGAGGTGACATTGATTCGAGACCAAGGTACTTGGGGACCCCCGTTATACCTCCCGGCTCCATTTATTAAACCGGAGTCAGGGATGGGTTCAGTTCCACCGGCGAACCAGGCATCTGGAAAGAACCGTAAGATTTCTGTAGCACAAGATCATGAGATGGAAGGTACTTGTGGCATTGAGGGCGGAGGGATGGTACCAGTCAGCAAGGGTGATAACTCTAGTGGGATAATCAAAATATACTTCTGCACAGCTCCAATGATGAAAAACGTACGTAGTGGCATCGTCAACGTCATAAAGGTTTTTCTGCGGATCATTGGGGTCGTCTGTAGATTGACATCTTTCAGTCATCATAGGGTTTTGGGTTATAAGTCTACCTACAGATGACGATAGGTCCGCGAATTCCATCGACATACTGGGTGCTTAAGTGGCTGTGATACCTATGGAATCAATTTAAGAAGACAATTAAGGGGGTTTTAGATGGTAAAAATACCAGAAGGAGCCGGCTTGTTGACCAAGAACAAGAGTGTAGGGATAAGAATTACTGTTTTAAATCCACATCAATTATAATTCATCATGGTAGTGACTACGAGTCTCGCTTTTGGGCAATTGGACACTGTGTGACAAACGAAGGGCCGTCGTTGCTAATTCAATAGTGTAAGAATGGAAAGGCTCCTCCTTAAGAAGCGTTCTAGAAACACCTACTATGCATTTCGAGGCTGAAACTGGGATCAGAAGTTAGTATCAACTGAAAGGTATAACCGCAGGTTGAGCGCACAATCCCGTGCCAGTGCTAAGATCAATAATACTTTTAGTAAATACGATGAAGTATGAATTTAGATCCGCGTACTATACTGGTACTGCGACGCATAGTTGAATCAAACAGACTATTCGTCACGTCGACCGTTATCGTATCGCCTTTGTTGGCAGTTAGAAGTGGTCCAGGGAAGACGCCATTGACGAGTTCAGCGCTTCTAGTGAAACCGTCGGGGGCAATGTTTTCAGCAGTGAGCGTCCATGTTTGGGAGACAGTGGCACCGCTGACCACGGCTGCTGCAGCAAGAGAAAGAAGAAGATAAGGGAACCGAACCATTGGAATGACTGGCAGTGAATATGAGAGATAAAAGGAACTTGGTTAGTGAGATTCTGAATATTATTGACCTTTTATACCTTTCTCACCCGCAGTCACATTTCCGATGACGAGAGCCACATTAGACAAGTCAGCGGGACATTTGTCCTTGAAGATGGGTCACAAAACAGATACAAAAGTTCTGAGACGCTGCCGTTGGTTAATTTGGCTTACAAAGGAGCCTGGAGTGTCAGTACCAGGTTCCCCCTTGTGACATATATCCAAATCTGTCTGAGTTTGCATTGCCGAATGTATTCGTCGATAAAGATCTTCACTGATTATTAGACCGCAGTCATAATACTTACTATTGAATGATTCGGGTACCGTTTCTCCCGTAGTTTTGGGACGTTTCAATATTTGTGTGGCGTAACTTAGCTGCGCTGTTGGAAAGTCAGCAGGCAGAACAATCTAGCCTAGCTATTCTCCCCATGTGCTTGGACGGCTAGAAGGATGTTCAAGTGTATATGGGAGCATTCAAGTGAATAAGTAATTGTTTCAAGGATGTAATAGAAGCTCCGACTGAAACACGCCGTCGGAGCCGAACCGTTGATGAGGATATTTCTTCCCGCAGTCTTCACCACAGACGGATCGACCAGTCATGGAATACCAGTTACAAGTACCACATTAAGCCTTCGTTTTAAATCACATTCTGGCCTGGTCATTCCCACCTGGTCACCGCAGGTCATCCCCTTTCTCATTCCATAATATTTTAAGGAAAAAGGATGAAAGAAACAAGTGGATTTTTGTATCTCTCTCTAATGGAAAGGTGTGCAACAACTCCGAGAAACTAAGCTGATTATGAAAATCCGCGATTTTCAAATACTAACCATGGGCTGTACCGCTGCGGAATCTGGACTGTGACAGACTTTATTTCAAATCAGATTGATTTCCAGTGCTAGAACAACTAGTTTCCTTAGTCTGAGGCTGTGTGAAACTCCATAGTAAACTTCTAATCTCACAAAGCTGCGGTCAACCTTCTCTGCCACGCGAATATGATGATTGCAAGGCACGTAACATTACGAGCCTCAAACCACGATAGGACAGATAATATTCTTATAGAAAGTCTCATTGATATGTGCCAATCCAGCCCCTATCCGCCAAATGAATCTATGGATGTCATAGGTTGAGATTGCGGGGTAGAGTTGGTATCACGAGAAGTTCAGCTTAAAAACACGTCGAAAACCGTCAATTATTTCATGCTAATAACAGAATAGAACACGAGTTGTACAGCAATGTGCTGGTATGCGTGCGACGCGTAGGCTATGCGCGTTTCGAATCGACAAGGACAAGCTCAGACCGCGATGTTTCGGATCGACGGCGTAAATAAGGAATGTTTATATCTGGATTTGCTAGCGCCCATAACAACTAGCTATGGATAATGTCAAAGGGGTCAGGCCACGTGTCACCAGGCGTGTGGAAAACTATACATCGGGCATTTAGAAATTGAGGTCTTCAAATGACCTCTTTCTGAGGACTACATCCACTCGTCATCTTGGAACTAGGTTCATCGAGATTATTTAGTGTATGGTGCGAAACCACTTATCGCTTAACTCAAAGTCATTCTTCTGGCTCTAGTGACGCCGTGCCACCTTCTAGACTTGATGCAACTAGATATGATGTCTCAGGTTTGATCAAAAAGCGGGTTCTAAGTACCTGAATATGATCTAGGTGATAAAACTAACTAAAGGAGGAGAAGTATTACGAGCGCTAAACAACAGATTAAATATGCGCGGAGTTTGTAATTGCGGTGCTTCAACAAGGCTTCCAGTTCCCGTGATGAACGAATGCCCTTCCCTCAAGTGATACAATTAAGTTATCCAGCGTCGCATGATAAATCGTTGTCTTACCAGGAACCCCCTTGTCAAAATCCATATCTTGCAGCAAGTTAAACAATGTCGTTATGGCTGAATCAAAGAAAATACCAATTATCTCACCTCTGGAGTCCTAAAGTCTCTTCCCAGACTGTGCAATGTGATTTATATTTTTAGTATGAACCATGCATGTCAATCAGAGTGTCTAAGTGGATGATATTGTTCTGGCTGCATAGACTCTCAGCCAGTGAAGATATTCCTTTGTTCCTTTGGAGGAGTGACCTTGGGTCTCCATAATAAATATACCACTGAGTCTGATGGTATTGCCTGTCATCATACACTTTGTGTAGCATGGAGTTGCCTTGGCTATTGAGTCCTTTGGAAAAGATGGGGAGAGTGATGGAGATAATCAAGGTGTCTCTGTCTTTGAATGAGTACTCTAAACTTTGTTTATATTATTTTAAACACACTTTGAAGGCTTTACTCACTGAGGTTGCAGCACTGGCCCATGGGTCTCTGAGTCTGGAAGAGACAGAAATGGTGTTTGTAACATTGGTGGAGGATGAGCCCTCAGGCTATGTGGAAGCAATGAAATCAGCTGATGCAGATAAATAGAAGGTGGCATGCAAAGAAGAGCTAGACTTACTTGATAATTATAGAACCTAGACCCTATTCAACCCCCCTGAAGGCATGAACATCGTTGGAAGCCGTTGGATATTCAGGGTGGAGCAGGACAACCTCAGCAACATTGATTGCTACAAGGCCTGTCTCGTTGTGCAAGGGTTTTCACAGATCACAGGGATAGACTTCAACAAAACCTACTCACCGACAGTAAGGCTTACAGCAATTCAGCTCATATTGGAATTGGCATGCAAGTACGATCTCGAGCTGCAACAAATTGATGCAAAGGGAGCTTACCTCAATGGGATGCTGGAAGAGGAAATATACATGCATCAGCTGGAGGGATTTGTTGATAAAGGGAATGAAAACCTGGTGTGTAGACTGAAGGAGTGTAGGGACTAAAGCAATAAGGGTGGGTGTGGTACCACTTACTGTGACATGAGATGGAGAAAATCAGGTTCAGGGCTGAATACACAGACATGACGGTTTACTTCAGGTTCAGAAATAAGGGAGAGGTTGAGATAGCAGGGTGGCATGTCAACAATAGACTACTAGCAGTGAATTCTACGCAGTCAATGGATCGCATGTTGACCAACATCAAGGGGAGTTTCAACATACCAGATCTCAGTGACCCAGCATTGCTGTTGGGAATAAAAATCATGAGGAATCAAGAGCTTGGTATGATTCATATCTCTCAACCTTCATTTATCACTACCATAGCAAAGAGCCATTAACTAACCCATGGATATGAGCATCAATCTACAAGTCAAAACAGAGCATGATGCCCTTGATATTCCTTACATGTCACTCATTGGGAGCATAAACTACTGCGCAGTGACGACTTATCCCAATATCACTTATGTGGTCAACAAATGTGCACAATTCACCTTGTGCACAACACTCATGCACTGGGAAGCAGTCAAGTGGATTGTGTGTTACCTATTTCACATGAAGGACCACAGCATTGTCTACAGGTCCAAAGGAGAAGGGATTGAGGGATATGTGCATAACCTTGTGGGGTATGTCGATGCTGACTTTGCTGGAGATCTTAATGACAGAAAATCAACATCTGGCTGTTCACGTTCAACAGTGCACTGATATGCTGGGCATCGAAGAAGCAACACCTCATAGTGCAATCGTCGATGGAATTCAAGTTGATTGCAGGATCATTCACATTGGCTGAGGGCATTTGGATCATCCAACTCAGGAAGAACTTCAGGCACACATTCACCCCCATTCCTATTTTCACAGATAATCAATCATCTATCCTATTTTCCAACAATGACATCAACAACAACTTTGAAGGGGAGTGTTAGGAAGGAAATTGAATAAATATATGGACTTATTTCTCTTATTATTTTTCTTTCAATATCTCTTTTATTTCTGCCAGCATTCCCATCACATTCCCACAATCCTTCTCATCCATCCTACACTTCCAAGTCAAGAGGAAATATGTCCCACACATCCAGTGCAGTCCACTACATCATTAAAATCATTCTGAGTCAAGAAACTGATCCCACAATGAGTCAAGTTGAGTTTAATCATCACTGCAAGCCAGGAGGGCCCAATCTCCTCTAAAAACATTCAAAACACTTATCCGAGATGAGGGACCTGCATATATGCAGTCCAAACAAGCCTTCTACGTCCTTAAACATCCCTGGAAATATTCCCCTGACTCTACAACTCAGATCTACATGATTGACTCTATGGACATCCAGGGGAAAGTCCCCCTGACTTTTTCCCTATATCCCCCCCCCCTTCTAAATAGATCAATTTTCCATTGCTCCACATCCATTTCAACCCAGAACAAGCTCCACCACTTCGCATTTAACCCTCCTTTTTTATCCTGGACATTTATGAACATTATTCTTCCATATTCTACCCCTAGCCCCATTATCATCCATTTTCCCTATCTCATGACATTTTTCTAAGAATAACATGCCCTAAAACCCCTGAACTCTTTTGTATATAACAAGGACATTATCTACAGAAATAATCATCAAGTTTTACTGTTATTTTTCAAGTCTTTGAGTTGAAATTCCTTTCAAGAGTGTTGTTATCACTCTCTGTCTATCTCTGCTTGCTGCTGCCT
>QMFG01000337.1:0-14694 GCA_003314545.1 Ramaria sp. MG151 | reverse complement strand
TCCGTATTGAACTACATCATGTTGATTAGTGAGTGCTATACACTCCATAGTTACTCGTCTCGTTGACTCCCTCTTGTCGTCTAGACATCATTGACAGTAAGTCATACTTTTCAGAAGAATATTGAGGTCTAAACCATTTTAGACAACCGTGGTGCACTTCTCAGTATTTCTGGGACACGTCTGTGGAGTGGACAGAACCCCCAATCCTACAATAGCAAGTAGGTCATGAGCATCAGCACGTGCCTCCTTGCTAATTTCACCAGTGCCATATCATGGGGGGCTCTTGGACCTCAAATGTTCGGTGTTGGGGGAACATATGTTGCTATACCCCTTGCTTTGGCCGTCGGTCTCGTCCTCCCTATTCCCTTCTGGCTGTTGCATCGCAAGTACCCCAAGTAGGTTTCCTTGACTAATTCCACCGTTTCCAGATTGCGTGACGATTGATTGCTTATCAAGGGCCGGGTTTGACTGGGTTGTAACGCCGGTTTGTCCAATTTTTAGTCGTCACAGGCTAGTTTGTAGTGACGCGTTGTGAAACTTTTAGATTATCGCTCAGGTTTTTACCATATCATCAGATGAGGCGATGTACTGATGCCATTGATTTAGTACTCTGCCTGGCTTACAGTCGGTATCAATACAGCGTAAGTCAGGTTTGTTTAATTGTGGCCATTTAATGATATCCTTTACTGCAGCATAACCATAAGAGTCGGCGTTGGCTTGTACAGCCAATAGTGAGTAGCGGAATATTTGCGTCCAACCTTTACTTGATATATCATTCATAGTTGGGTGCGTAACAAGCATCCTCGATGGTTTACCAAGGTACGGATTTGTCCCTAGCTGGGAATGTCAAAACTGACCCCCTACATATCCAGTACAAGTATGCCACCTTAGCATAGTTGTCAGAGGCGATTAATACTGACTCTCCTCGTCCCGTAGTTACATCGTTTCCGGAGCTATCGTACGCCCCAGACGTTTTCTCTCTAAAATAGCAGCATTGACTTTTAATTGCTTCGTTTAGGATGGTGGGACGCAAGGTACGTTAAGTTGGAATGCTGTACCTACATGACTAATCCACGGCATAGTTATGATATTTTTCCTGGTATGTCTCCACCTTTGGTTTCTGCCTTCTGTGGCTCATTTAAGCTTCAGTCATTCGCCGTTTTTGGCGCCGCAGGAATATGTACGTAACATTGTGTTTGATGCCATATAGGCTTGATCGTCATATTCTTGATTAGCACACGATTTCCCGACATGGGTGAGTGGTAAATATCTTTTTTTGAGCCATTTTAGGACTGAGTCTTCCGATATAGTGGGGTAATCCGTCGCTCGCTGATGGTGAGATGAATGCTATTTCAGTCTACTGCCAAATTAAACTCAGAGTTTTCCATCAAGGGCTCTCTGCGGACCGCTGCAAGGCTCCAGCGAACTAAAGAGAACTACTCACGACAATGCTTCTCGTTATTCACGTTTTGTATGATATTATGTCATGAAGCCTAAAGGCTTGACCATGTATCATGTGAAGTTTACTTATTTCACGTCTCTATACCGTGATCGTTTTGAAGAAGTTAAACCCATCAGACGCAGTGGTCATGACGGCTCCAGGTATTTGGGGATGCCAATGGGCCTCCTCGATATCTTTCTGTCCTTGATGGACAAACAGGAGCTGTGGGGGAGCCTCCTTCGCATACCGAGAGTCCTCATTTACTCCCATCTCGTCCTCATCATGTTCCACGGCTAGGTCCCAGAGTGTGACCTGGTCATGCCGGATGCCGCAACAATACTATTCTATTTTGGATGCCATTCAATGGAAGCGATGGGGGCACTATGCCACGAAAATTATGCCACGGGGCTAGGCTTGTGCTCCGATGATCTTGAGGGAAAGGGTCAGCTAAGGGTGGAACTATGGAGGGCAGAAACGCACTGCTTGAAATTCCGTAGATCCCACACCTTGATCCCGCCTTCGTCGCCTCCACTGAGTAGCAGATAAGCAGCGTTCTTGTTCCACCTTATTACGTTTATATTACTGTCCTCCCTAGCTTCTAGGCCAATTACGCTCTTTCGGCCCTTGACACGCACATCCCATATCCGAATGCTGCGATCAGCGGAACACGAACCAAAGACAGTAGGTTCGGCATGTGACCGTTGGAGATCTTCCACGGATGAAGTATGGGAGGTGAAAGGTCGCTGTAAAGAATTAAGACCTGATGGTGTGGACGTTGTAAGATAGATTTCGGAGTGAAGATCGCCTGTTAAAAGAAGAAGAGAAGAACTGGATCTCGACGATGCCCAATCCATGGCAAATCATTCAGCTTTCCCATGCGAATTCACAGTGACGACGGGGGCGCTGGTACGTGCCTTATCTCGGACAAAACCAGGAGTAGAAAGCGCCTCGACTAGCGGACGGACATCGTAGATATGTACTTTGCCTGTGTTAGCCCAGGTTGAAACATGATAGGAAGTGGCTGTGCACGGACGCGGTCAACCCCTCCTACATGAGGGATAGAGCGGTATTCGAGGATCGCGTCTTCATCCATATTTTCGTCGTTGCTGTCGTCGTCGTCGTCATCCTCTGGAAGTCAGAGTTCAGCATTAATTTTACCATTAGTAGGATTGTCCCATACCGCCGTCCTTTTGTGTTGAGTGTAACTGGCCCATCTTCATGACAAGTGCCTCATGTTGTGGAGATTCATGGGAGGTACATATGCCTACTTCCCAAGATATCCAGATGGGTACTTGAGTGCCAGGTATAAGGAGTGGGTAATATATGCTGAATTCCATAATTCAATCTCACTCTCTTGTTTGCAATTTGTGGCTCACAGTTTTATATTCTTTCAGTGAGCCTATGGATGAGTTTATAGGAGCTAGCCTATTCTATGTAGCTAGCTATGTATTAATAGTTCTTAGTCAGGGATGACCAGAAACTGTATAGCAGCGCAGGCGAACCCCTCAGTGTTTTGTATCACTGAGGTGGTGAGTCTAATTGCTGTTCAGCTTTTGAGTAGAGTAACTAACTGTTTTGGTAGATATCTTTGTCTACAGGTAGTTATTTAACATTAGTGTTTCGTATCACTGAGGTGATATCTTTGTCTGCAGCTTCAATTTTTATTTATTTCATCCTTGCTATTTCAACCCCAATTATTCAACACCTCATTACTTTTGGAAATGTCTGCTTGTGTACCCACAACAGCATAACTGGTTGCAGGAAAGCAACTACACTTATCTCTCTCCAGGTTTGTCCCAATGAATGTCAAATGACAGACATAGCCAGCTGATACTCATGGGATGTAATTGTCAGAATTGAATTATGAGTGATTAAGAGTTGTAGATAAATGTGTAGTTAGTGTTGACGATTGGAAATGTTACTAATCACAGTAGAATAGAATTTGAAAGTGAATAATAGTCCTACAGTCAAAGCAAGTGGCCTTCAGAATGTTTGCAAAAGGATGCATAGTTCCAAAGAGATAGATATTCTGAAGTAGATCTATCCCATGGGTTGCATGGACTTTACAGCCCATGTTGACCATAGCCAATTGTCACAATCACAATTTGGCCCATTATACCATTATATTCTTCCTCCAAACAACAATCTCTGAATGCTTTATTTGAAATCCGAATCACCATATCTTCGGTCAGAACATTTGTACTCCTCAACTCTGGGATTCAATAAGCTCTCTGAATTACTCTATTGGTGTTTGGTGAAACAATCAATAGTCAGGTCCAATCATAATCTTTTTTTGGAACAGAATCACCCTGATTATCCCCATCACTATCACCATCTTTCCCAATGAACTCATTGATCAAGTCATTTCTATTCTCTCAAAGCTTATGATGACATGCCATATCATTAGACTCTATGATATGAATGTTCTAGACTCTCAGGATCACCCTCTGAAGGATTTGTACACAGTTATCCCTACCTGAAGAGCCATGTGTTTCAGAAACATGTTTCAGGAGTTATTGTAGGTCTGTTAATATTTCTTCTCATTCACCATTTTCCTACCTCCCTTGTTCTTCGATTTCTATAGCCTTTAATTAGCATACATGTACCTTAACTACTTTCTTTTGTTCAAGATAGTTCACAATGGGTTGACATATTTAAGCAAGGCAAACAAGTAGATGTACAATAATTGAACTGGGGAACATACATGCAAATGTACTACCTATATACAGTGACTCACAAAACTGAGTCAATGTTTGGTGCTTTTGGACTATTCATTGAATAGCTTTGAATGTAAAGCATATATGAAAAAAGTGTTAGTGTATCAAAGAACAAATCTG
This sequence comes from Ramaria sp. MG151, assembly GCA_003314545.1. NCBI lineage: Eukaryota > Fungi > Basidiomycota > Agaricomycetes > Gomphales > Gomphaceae > Ramaria > Ramaria sp. MG151. Next base: position 10,416 of record QMFG01000337.1, on the reverse strand, counting down.
ATCAGGGCTATACAACCATTATAAATTATATGATTCCAATCAGGGGTGATGAAGATATGGGCAATTCAAATCAAGGGCCCATTGACTTAGTTTTGTGAGATGGTATCAGAACAATCAGAATCTGATGCTCCATCTATTATATAACATGCAACCCTTGATAGATGGTTACTATAGTAACCTTATCTTTCATGAGAACTCAAATTAAGGTATTTAATCCCCTCCAACAGGTCCAGAACTTCACTACACTCCAATGTACCCCACTTCCTCTGCTCAAAAAGAAAACATTCTCTTCTTGGCCTCTCATGGTCATTCCACTTGCACTACTGCCTCAGGACTTGGGCTCAGCCAGTCCACAGTATCCAGGACTATCAGAACTCTCCATCCCAACCAGCCCTGCTCCTCTGGAGGTCATCCCCCCAAGCTTTCCTCTAGAGATCAATGTCACGATCACAATATGGACACCTATATCATTGTCCTTCCGAACCAGTCCTTCTGAATGGATCTTCTGAATCCTGAATCACCCTTGCCTCAAGACTTCGCACACATTTGATCCAGTCACCCAACCCAGTTCAGGAATCACTCCATGAAGTGTTTAGTGAAACAATCAATAACCAGGTCCAATCATAATCTTTTCTGGAAGAGAAGCACCCTGACTATCCCCATCACTATCCCCATCTTTTCCAATGAACTCATTGATTGAGTTATTTCTATTGTGTGGAAGCTTGCAATGACATTCCATATCATCATACTCTATGATATGAATGTTCTAGGCCCTCAGGATCACCCTCTGAAGGATTTAGGGACGGTTAGTTCTACCCGAAGAGCCATGCGATTCAGAAACATGTTTCAAGAGTTATTGTTGGTCGTTAATCTTTTTCTTCATTCACAATTTTCCTACCACCATTGTTCTTTGTTTCCTATGGCCTTTGATTAGTATACATGTACCTTAGCTACTTTCCGACCATCACGGACTCATTCCCATTCGCTCTTCCTTCCGAATGGTTCAGTATATAGCTAGCACATTCGCATGTATATTCCCTAGTTCAATTATCATATGTCAACTTGATTCTTCCACTCACACTTGCCAACTCATCCTCAACTCACCTCAAAGCAACAACTTTATACTTTTTGAGTAAGCACTCCAATTCCACTTTTATTAGTTAAATCCACTTCAAGAAATGTAAGATCATTGGCTGTGATCGACATGAACTGCAAAGTTCATTCGATCCACAAGATAGAATCCTTTCGGAACCTCTATCTCTTTGGAACTATGCATTTCATTCGCAAACGTTCCGAAAGCCATTTGCTTTTACTGTAGGATTTCTACTCACTTTCAAAAACCATTCTATTATCATTAGGAATATTTCCGAACAGATTCACTAACCCAACATTCATCCGTATCTTTTATCACTGATATTTGGATTCTAACAATCAATATGCTATTTTATCACAAATTGCTACTGGAAGAGCTGCCAATGCTACTCAGGTTACCAAACACATCAATACAATTATCCCCCACCCAGTCTCCTCAGAAACAGTCAGAAGAGTTCTCAGGAAACATTCATTCAAGGCTGTGGTGAAGAAGAAAAAGCCCTTCCTCAGTGCAAGGCTGTCAGAATCCAAATTTCAGTGATAAAAGATGTATATGAAGGTTGGGTTAGTGAATCTGTTTGGAAATATTCCTAATAATAACAAAATGGTTTTGGAAAGTGAATAGAAATCCTACAGTAAAAGCGAATGGCTTTCGGAACGTCTGCGAATGAAGTGCATAGTTCTGAAGAGACGGAGGTTCCGAAAGGATTTTATCTCATGGATCAAATGAACTTTACAGTTCATGTTGATCACAGCCAATGATCTTACATTCCTTGAAGTGGATTTAACTAATGAAAGTGGGATTGGAGTGCTTACTCAAAAAATATATAAAGTTGTTGTTGAAGGTGAGTTGGAGATGAGTTGGCAAGTGTGAGTAGAAGAATCAAGTTGACATACGATAATTGAACTAGGGAATATACATGTGAATGTGCTAGCTATATACTGAACCATTCGGAAGGAAGAGCGAATGGGAATGAGTCCGTGATGGTCGGAAAGTAGCTAAGGTACATGTATACTAATTAAAGGCCATAGGAAACAAAGAACAATGGTGGTAGGAAAATTGTGAATGAAGAAAAAGATTAACGGACCCACAATAACTCTTGAAACATGTTTCCAAATTGCATGGCTCTTCAGGTAGAACTAACCGTCCCTAAATCCTTCGGAGGGTGATCCTGCGGGTCTAGAACATTCATATCATAGAATATGATGATATGGAATGTCATTGCAAGTTTCCACACAATAGAAATAACTCAATCAATGAGTTCATTGGAAAAGATGGGGATAGTGATGGGGATAGTCAGGGTGCTTCTCTTCCAGAAAAGATTATGATCGGACCTGGTTATTGATTGTTTCACTAAACACTTCATGGAGTGATTCCTGAACTGGATTGGGTGACCGGATCAAATGTGTGCAAAGTATTGAGACAAGGGTGATTCGGAATTTGGAAGATCCATTCGGAAGGATTGGTTCAGAAGGACAGTGATATAGATGAGGTGTCCATATTGTGATCGTGACAAAGGCATAGACAGCTGAGATTGGCCTTTCCTTGAAGCACAGAGAGTGGACTGTAGAGGACTGGAAGAGGGTCATTTGGTCAGATGAGACCAAAATCAACAGGTTTGGGTCATATGGGAGGCAGTGGGTCTGGAAACAGAAGGGGGAGGGGTTAATTGAGAGAGAGGTGCAGGGGATAGTTAAGTTTGGAGGGGGAAACATTTGTTGTGGAATTAACTACAGGTGCATATATGCTGCTGCTCCTGAGATATCCGGATGGGCGCTTAACTGCCGGATAGGAGGGGAAGGCAATATATACTGCATTCCTCAGGTCAATCTCATTCCCTTCATCTGAATTTATAACCATCCTTTAGATACTTCTCTTATAAGTATATGGACCAAGTTTTATTAGCTAGAGTCGTCTAGTTACTTAGTTATGTAGTTAAGTATAGTTCCCGGTCAGGGATGACCGGAGACTATACAGCTGCATGGGCAGCCGTAGACGAACCCCTCAGTGTGTTCTATCACTGAGGTGGTGAGTTTAACATTTGTTTACCTTGTAGAAGAGTAGCTAACTGGTTAGTAGATATCTCAGTCTGCAGGTAGTTATTTAATACTATAGTGTGTTCTATCACTGAGGTGATATATCTGTCTGCAGTATCAAATTTTCAAATATTTCTCCTATCTACAACAATCCAATAGCAACAACAGGTTATGGGCCCCACCCAGCAAGAAAGTACCCCTATGGGAAAGTCAAAGTCTTTCACCATACCTTGCCTGGCCATAGATGGTACCAATTGGATCACTTGGAAGCAACAAACCCTCAGTATATTGATGTCTCACAAAGGAGTTCAACGTCACCTTGAGGGAACAGCTCAAAACCTCGCGATATCCCTTCGTATACAAGTGGACACGCAATCACGGATGACGCGCTGGAGGAGATAGAGAAATTGGAAGAAAAATGGTATGAATACAATCAGCGTGAAGTGTTGATCAAAGCCCAGCTGCTTACCACGATTCCAGAAAGTCTCTGTATAGAGATTCAAGCCCTCGGCACTGGAAAAGAGATGTGGAAAGCTCTATGTGACAAACATGAGAGCAAAGCACTCACGGTCAAAGTAGACTTGAGACGCAGGATATATGCGCTCAAATGTCTCGACGAAGCCAACGTTAGGACTCACATCAATACCCTTAATTCCATGCAGGGACAGCTGAAAGGAATGGGTGAAATCATCAGCGACAATGATTTCGTTACCCTGATGTTAGGATCACTGCCGAAAACTTACCAGCCATTGGTCAACATGATATCATTGCAGAACTGTGCTAGTTCTAAAGAGCTGAGCCCCACGATCGTAATGGAAGCTATCTTAGAGGAATTTGATAGGCTCCAGATCGAAGAATCTCAATTGAAGGCGACTGAGAATGCCATGATGGCGAAAGGGGGCAAAGCTAAAGGGAGGAAGAAGAAGCCTTCTTCCCAACAGAATAGCGGTTCAGGTAACCCAGATGTAGAGTGTTGGGACTGTGGAGAGAAAGGACATGCCAGAACGAAATGTCCTAAGAAGCAGAAGAAGAAGGGAACGTATAAATCAGGAAAAGATGAGGCACATACTGTCCAGCAAACAGACGACTATGCCTTTACATCAAGCCTTGATGAATCAAGCCCCTCTACTAGAGTCACAATTTATGACTCAGGTGCTTCGAGACACATGTCCCCGAACAGAGAAAGTTTCTCTGAGTTCAGGGCAATAGAGCCGAGATCAGTCAAGGCGGCTGATAGGACTACTTTCATGGCGACTGGCATCGGTCGCATGAAAATCAAGATCCCAAATGGGAAAAATAGCACAGAAGTCAATTTAAAGGACGTGCTATATTGCCCTAAATTGGGATACACTCTCATCTCGTTGGCAAGATGTGATGCGGCTGGATTTGTGGTAACACTTAAAGACTGCTCATGTTGCATCAAGGATGCAAAAGGCCTTGTAATAGGCCAAATACCTCAATCTGACAGATTATACAAGGTTGGAAATGATGATCAAGCAAATATTACCGCATATAGTGGCATCTGAGTCTATTCTATAGATGAATTACACCGGAAAATGGGTCACATATCACCCAAAGTCATCAAGCAACTAATTGAACAGAAGATTGTCAATGGACTCGAGATGGATATGAAATCCAAGCCAACCTTCTGTACAATTTGTGCCAAAGCCAAACCAACCAGAAAATCAATACCCAAAGAGAGATTAGAGAACCCGGCATGGAGTCTAGGAAACTGTCAGAACCCGAACGAAACCTTGGGCCCCCGGGCCCGAAACCCCGACCATCACGTTTCATCTATTTCTACCTTCCGTTCGACCTCTTCCCCTCATAGCTTACGACCCTGACTTCGGTCATTCGGTCACCGATCCCCGAACCCTCCCGTATATAATTCGCTCATTCATGTACATCATAACCAGTTCTGATATCAACTAAGATACCCCAATACACATTGCTTAATCTCTACATTCCTTCGTCCCCCTCGTAAAGGTCACGCCCGAACTTCGGGTGACCTCGGGCCTCGTCCGAAATACAGGACAGGACTCTGAGCTGGCGCAGCACATAAGCTGAAGCCAAGTCCCACTCGACCCGTTCGCCGAGCCTCGGCCCCCCTCGGCAACCCGGCCCGAACCTCGGTCGACTCTATATCGAGTCCCAATCCTCACTTTGCCTCCGCTAAGATCTAGTTCTTAACAGAAACAAAGTGCACACGGACGTCTGGGGACCAGCTAACCCATCCAGTTACAATGGGAAGCAATACTACGTCAGCTTCACAGATGATTACACTAGATGGACAACTATCTATTGTATAGCTCGAAAATCTGAAGTATTCGAGAAGTACAAGGAGTACAAAGCTTGGATGAAGACTCAGCATGGGAAGCAGATTAGAATCCTTCAATCTGACAGAGGTGGTGAATATCTATCGAATGAATTCACTAAACACCTCAAAGCCCAAGGCACTTTGCAAAGTCTAACAGTCCACGACACCCCTGAAGAAAATGGCGTCGCAGAAAGGTTGAATAGAACCTTACTGGAACACTCACGCGCTATGTTAATGACAGCGCAGCTACCAAAGACGTTATGGCCCGAAACTGTCCACCATTCAGTTTGGCTCAAAAATAGAATGTCGACCCGAGCTCTCAATGGAAAAACTCCATATGAAATGATGCACGGCACCAAGCCGAATCTCACCGGCTTACCAGAATGAGGCGCCAAAGTACATGTGCTCAAAAATGCACATAATAAGTTGGATTCTAAGTCACACGAAGGCCAATGGCTAGGATATAGCGGTGTAAGTAAAGGACACCGCATATATGGACCTAGCAATTGTATTATGGTCGAACAGAACGTTACCTTCGAAAGCGAGCTTCTGACGGTACCAAACCCAGTTACAATTGTGGGGGAGTATAACAGTTAATTAAAAACTATTAATCACAACCCTATGGACAATTCTAAGGCTTTGGATCAACCGTCGAACCTCCTGAAGTCACCATCAGCTGACATAATCCAAGATCCATCACTTGAAGGATCAGGCGCCGGAGAGCCGCTACAGGAGATAATCAAAGATTTGGAGCAATCTTCTGGCAATCAAATTCTGAGAAGGAGTAGTAGGTTAAACCCACCTCCTAACATCATTTCGGAATCAGTTCCAAGGAGAAGTGAGAGGATTAAGAACATTACAGCGCTCGTGGCACAAGATAGTGGAGAATGGGACAATGTCATTGAACACGCAATGATATCATCAATGGATCTCATTCAAAACCCGACGATAGTTGAACAGGCCAAGAAAATTGGACGATTGGCCGGAGTGGGAGAAATCTATTCACACAGAATTAGAGCAGCATCAAAAATTTGAGCCATGTATGGGCTAAAGCAATCAGGGAGAGAATGGTACGAGATGTTGATGGAAACACTCATGGCTATCGGATTCAAGAGATGCAGAGTCGAGCACGCAGTGTTCTCGCGCTTTCATGAGGACACGGTGATTTTAGCTGTGGATGTCGATGACATCACCATAGCAGGGGACTCGAAGAGAGGGATACAGAGATTTAAAAATGAGCGGGGAATGGCTATTAGGCATAGAAGTCACTCGCGACCGAGAGAAGAGGACAATATCTTTCTGTCAAGGCGCATACATTCAGCAGATGATAGAAAGATATGGCCTACAGGAAGCTAAGTCAACTGATATCCCAATCAGCCCCGGACACAATCTCACGAAGGCAGACACACCAACTGATGAGGAGGAGATAGAGGCAATGAAACGCATACCTTACAGAGAGGCTGCCGGATCCCTCATGTATGCGGTTGCTGGCACACGTCCTGACATAGCTTATGCTGTGTCATACCTCGCCCACTTCATGTCCAACCCTGGACGAGCCCATTGGGAGGCTGTCAAGAAAGTATTAAGATATTTGAAGCGGACCAAAGACGCAAATCTCACCTTTGGAACCAATGGGACATTGGAATGGGAGGAGCAAGGCAAAAGAAGCAGACAAGGCCTGCAAGGCTACTCTGACGCGGATGGGAACTCACACGAGCATCGGCACGCAATCTCAGGCTATGCATACTGCATAGATGGAGGAGCAGTTTCATGGAATTCTAGGAAACAGGCAGTGATATAATTATCCACCACTGAATCTGAATATGTGGCTGTTACTCACGCTGCCAAGGAAGCTCTATGGATGAGGATGTTCCTTGCTGAAATTAGGTGTCAATTAAACCGGCCCTTACTGATTTATTGCGACAATCAATCAGCTATAGCTGTGGCCAAGAATGACCAATTTCATGCACGAACTAAGCATATAGACATTCGCTATCACTTCATTCACGAAGCCGTTGCACGGGATTTGTTGGAAATCCGATACTGTCCTACCCAAGAGATGATTGCCGACATTTTCACTAAGGCACTGCCTGTGAAAACCTTCACACAGTTACGGGCGATGCTTGGACTTCATTTCGATTGAGGGGGAGTGTTGTGGAATTAACTACACACGCATATATCCTACTCCTGAGATATCCGGACAGGCGCTTAACTGCCGGATAGGAGGGGAGGGCAAAATATGCTGGATTCCTCAGGTCAATCTCATTCCTTTCCTCTGAATTCATAATCATCTTTTAGATACTTCTTTTATAAGTATACGGACCAAGTTTCACTAGCTAGAGTCGTCTAGTTATTTAGTTATGTAGTTATGTATAGTTCCCGGTCAGGGATGACTGGAGACTATACAGCTGCACGGGCAGCCGTAGACGAACCCCTCAGTGTGTTTGTCAGAATCCAAATAATAGTGGTAAAAGATGTATATGAAGGTTGGGTTAGTGAATCTGTTCGGAAATGTTTCTAATGATAATAGAATGGTTTTGGAAAGTGAATAGAAATCCTACAGTAAAAGCGAATGGCTTTCGAAATGTCTGTGAATGAAGTGCATAGTTCTGAAGAGACAGAGGTTCCGAAAGGATTCTATCTCGTGAATCGAATGAACTTTGCAGTTCATGTCGATCACAACCAATGACCTTACATTCCTTGAAGTGGTTTTAACTAATAAAACTGGAATTGGAGTGCTTACTCAAAAAATATAAAGTTGTTGTTGAAGGTGAGTCAGACTGAGTCAGAGATGAGTTGGCAAGTGTGAGTGGAAGAATCAAGTTGACATACAATAATTGAACTAGGGAATATACATGCGAATGTGCTAGCTATATACTGAACCATTTGGAAGAAAGAGCGAATGGGAATGAGTCCGTGATGGTTAGAAAGTAGCCAAGGTACATGTATACTAATTAAAGGCCATAGGAAACAAAGAACAAGGGTGGTAGGAAAATTGTGAATGAAGAAAAAGATTAACGGACCTACAATAACTCTTGAAACATGTTTCCGAATCGCATGGCTCTTCGGGTAGAACTAACCATCCCTAAATCCTTCGGAGGGTCATCCTGAGGGTCTAGAACATTCATATCATAGAACATGATGATATGGAATGTCATCGTAAGCTTCCACACAATAGAAATAACTCAATCAATGAGTTCATTGGAAAAGATGGGGATAGTGATGGGGATAGTCAGGGTGCTTCTCTTTCAGAAAAGGTTATGATTGGACCTGGTTATTGATTGTTTCACTAAACACTTCATGGAGTGATTCCTGAACTGGATTGGGTGACCGGATCAAATGTGTGCGAAGTATTGAGACAAGGGTGATTTGGGATTCGGAGGATCCATTCGGAAGGATTGGTTCGGAAGGACAATGATATAGATGAGGTGTCCATATTGTGATTGTGACAGTGTTCTATCACTGAGGTGGTGAGTCTAACTTTTGTTTTCCTTGTAGAAGAGTAGCTAACTGGTTAGTAGATATCTCTGTCTGCAGGTATTTATTTAATATTATAGTGTGTTCTATCACTGAGGTGATATCTCTGTCTGCAGTATCAAAATTTCAATAATTCTCCTATTTACAATAATCCAATAGCAACAACAGAGGCTCCTCACATCGCCCTAATCAATGCAGCTGCGTTCGCCCACGCCTGTAAATTAGAAGGATCCGAGACCTTTCGCCTCAACCTGGCCCTGACCGAGCTCTCTGCATGCTTGGCCGACCTATCTCCGACCCCCGCAGACATGGAGGGCGTACCTGAAGACTATCGTGACTTCAGGGATGTATTATCCAAGTCTAGGGCGGACACTCTGGCGCCTCACAGACCATACGACCTCAAGATCACTCTCGAGGATGGCGCCGAACCGCCTCAACCCCTGATCTACTCGCTCTCTCGGTCCGAACTCGAAACCCTCCGATCCTTCATTGACGAACACTTAAACATTGGTTTCATTCTGTCAAGACCCCACTGCTGAACCGAAGCCCCCGGCCCCTCGGGCCCGAGTCCCTGTTCACCTCAAACACGTTTCATATCCGTCCCACTTGTTTGATCTCCTTTTGCATAGCTTACGACCCTGACCTCGGTCATCTGGTCTCCAATCCCCGAACCCCCCCGTATATAAGCTATTCGTTCATGTACATGATAGTCAGTTCTGATATCAACTAAGATACCCCAATACACCTTGCTTAATCTCTACGCTCCTTCGTTCCCCTCGTTAAGGTCACGCCCAAACTTCGGGTGACCTTGGGCCTCGTCCGAAATATGGGACAGGACTCTGAGCTGGCGCAGCACATAAGCTGAAGCCAAGTCCCACTCGACCCGTTCGCCGAGCCTTGGCCCCCCTTGGCCCCCCGACTCCGAACCTCGGTCAACTCTATATTGAGTCCCAACCCTCACTTTGCCTCCGCTAAGATCTAGTTCTTAACAGATGAACAACGACGTGCTCTGGATTCCAATGGACTTCACTATCTCATTTCCATGCAATCCTTCTACATTCTTAACCAGCAAGTAGTTTCCTCAAAATCCGCAGAAAAAGCTCCAAAAGGGCGTGAATGTATACGCTATCGGGACATGGTGTGGGCATTTCATAGTCAGAGCCAGGAAATTTTGCTTGCGGCTTAACTTACAGACAATGAGAAGCGGTTTATCTCATTTTTTCATGACATTAGCCATGCTTTCAGGTATGCATTCTCAGTCCCTGTGAGGGAGAAAATGAAGGAATTATTCCACTAAGAAGATATTTTTCTAAACTGAATAACAGCCATAGGAAAACGACTTTCATTATTTCACGTAGCCTTTGGCGCCAAAGTAATTAGGGTTAAGGGTTTAGCTTAATACAGCTCTCTTGCTTTAACCAGGAATAGATAAAAAAAATAACAACTCAACTTGGTAAAATGATAAGCAACCTATATGATCCACTGATGATCAA
>QMFG01000333.1:0-13950 GCA_003314545.1 Ramaria sp. MG151 | reverse complement strand
CACCAACAACTGTACAGTTTTTGAGTAAGCCCTTCAATTCAACTTTTATTAGTTAAATCTACTTCAAGGAATGTAAGATCATTGGCTGTGATCAACATGAACTACAAAGTTCATTCGATTCACGAGATAGAATCCTTTCGGAATCTCTGTCTCTTCGGAACTATGCACTTTATTCGCAGACGTTCCGAAAGTCATTCGCTTTTACTGTAGGATTTCCCTTTGCTTGCCAAAACCATTCTATTACTATTAGGAATGTTTCCAAACACTTTTACTAATTCAACATCTATCCACAACATCTATTGCTATTATTTGGATTCTGACAGTTTCATCTTTATGTTGTTGGTTAGGTCCCCTGGACCAAATGCTCTGAGGTCTCAGAAATGCCTGTGTGGCAGACATGTGACAATGAGGCCCAAAAAAGGTTATTGCTGTGGCACTGCCGCACACCTGAAAATGGCACTGAGAAAGTAACTTATACAGCCTAAGGACAGCCAAACCTTCATAATAGAGAATATTAGTTACTTATAATTATTGGAGTGTGATAAAAAAAATTACCTTTCTTATAATATAAGTGGACTAAGAGATAACTGTTTCCACAACATGTGACAACCACCGTTTGCTTTGTTATGGACTGCCACAAAAAAACAAGTCCTGGTCTTATTAGAGAGTATTAGTTATAGGTTCAGAGAAGGGTCTGGATGTTGAGATTACCTAATCCCTGTGTATTACTTGTTGTATGTTCACTTATTACATAAGTGAACACACCATTAATCCTTGGAGACATGGGAATCCTCTCTTTGATAGAACATTCACCATCTGTTCTTCAGTGTCTATGATCATCCTTCAGCACTCATCAACTGGAGGCATGGGATACCTGGTAGCGGAATACCGTAGAAATTACTAGGGGGATGGGATTCATAAGTTGTGACAGGATGTGACTGTACACAGCTATTACTTGCACTTGGTCACTTGATATATTCTAGCATTTATGGAATATACCAAGGCTGATAGTAACTAATACTCTCTAATATAGTACACATAGCATGAAAAGTTACTCTAGTAACTCTCAACAGTCATTTGTTCTTGAAGAATACATGGATATCATATATAGCCATTATCTGCTAACCATTTCACTCTCTTCAAATGATGATTAAAGGTAATATCATTCCTGAGATAGATCCTCTTCCTCTTCTCAAACTTACCTTCTAATAATCACCACTTTCATCCTCCTACTTATGCTTAAAGTTTGGCCTGGGGAGTAAAACAGAATTATAGCTTACAAGTTCACTGTAGCTTCTATCACTGAATTTATCAACATGCCTTTGAATATGGGAATGAGGCTAATATCATATATAGGTATCACAAATGCCAAACTCCTGATATTCTGTCTCTGTAGCTTCAGAATATTTCCAACTTGATCATTTGCAATCACTCGTACACTCACAGTCTCTTGTGTGTATCTGTGATGCCACACTCATATCAGGGTTGCAAACACTTGCACTTTCCTTGTGCATTTTTATGCACACCTGTCATGATCACAGTCTGGACATTCAATTCACACTATATTCGTTCCGAAGAAATCCTTCCGAAGCATTTCGTACGAAGCCCGAAGCAACATTCCCACACTCCCATCACTTTCATCCCACAACCCTTTTTGTCTATCACGTCGACTCAAATACGCCATCTATTGAATCAATTCCTGTGAAACAATCGGTGGTCAGGTCCAATCATATTCTTTTTTTAGAAAAGAACCACCCTGACTATCCCCATCACTATCCCCATCTTTCACCATGAAACTATGGATTGAGTTATTCATATTCACTCAAAGCTTGCGATGACATTCCATATCATTATGTTCTATGGTATGAATGTTCTAGACCCTCAGGATCACCCTCCGAAGGATTTAGGGATGGTTAGTGCTACCCGAAGAGCCACGCGATTCAGAAACATGTTTCAAGAGTTGGTGATGGTCTATTATCCTTTTCTTCATTCACAATTTTCCTTCCATCACTATTCTACGTTTTCTATGGCCTTTAATTAGTATACATGTACCTTGATTACTCTCCGATCCTCACGGATTCATACCCATTCGCCCTCTCTTCCAAACCCTTCGGTATATAGCTAAACACATTCGCATGTATGTTCCCTAGTTCAATTATCGTATGTCAACTTGATTTTCTACTCATACTTGCCAACTCACTCCCAACTCAACTTCAACAACAACTTTATACTTTTTGAGTAAGCACTCCAATTCCACTTTTATTAGTTAAATCCACTTCAAGGAATGTAAGATCATTGGCTGTGATCGACATGAACTGCAAAGTTCATTCGATCCATGAGATAGAATCCTTTCGGAACCTCTGTCTCTTCGGAACTATGCACTTCATTTGCAGATGTTCCGAAAGCCATTTGGTTTTACTGTAGGATTTCTATTCACTTTTCAAAACCATCCTGTTACCATTAGGAATATTTCCGAACACTTTTACTAACCCAACCTTCATCCACAACATTTGTCGTTATTATTTGGATTCTGACAACACCCTAGTCCAATATATGCACCTACAGACACACTTATGCATGTATCACAAGCCTCTCAAAATCCCATACCTCATCTTTGATAGCCTTGAAGGGGTGTATACCTTCATCTTTTAAGGGGTGCATTATCTCTCAAGACTGCTCTCAACTATCTGTCACGATAGTGCTTTGGAACACCTCCCTGTTATCGCACCAAAGTATGGCTCTCCGATCATCTCCGAAGATCCCCTTCGGAATTTCGAACCACTTTTGCCTAATTCTTCACACACATTTGATCCGGTCACCCAATCTAGTTCAGGAATCACTCCATGAAGTTTTTAGTGAAAGAATCAATATCCAGGTCCGATCATAATCTTTTCTAGAAGAAAAGCACCTGAACTATCCCCATCACTATCCCCATCTTTTCCAATGAACTCATTGATCGAGTTTTTTCCCTTCTATTGAAGCTTGCGATGACATTCTCTATCATCAGACTTTATAATATGAATGTTCTAGACTCACAGGATCACCTTCCGAAGGATTTGCACATGGTTATTCCTACCCGATGAGCCATGTGATTCAGAAACATGTTTCAAGAGCTATTGATGGTCTGTTAATCTTTTCTATCATTCACAATTTTACTACCTCCCTTGTTCTTCTATTCCTATGGTCATTAATTAGTATACATGTACCTTGGCTACTTTCCGATCCCCATGGACTCCTTCCCATTTGTCCTCCCTTCCGAACTGCTCAGTATATAGGTAGAGCATTCGCATGTATATTCCCTAGTTCAATTATTGTATGTCAACTTGTTTGTTCTACCCAAACTTGCCAACTCATTGTAAAATCACCTTAAACAACAACTTCACATTTGGGTGAGCACTCCAATTCTACTTTTATTAATTTAGCCCACTTCAAAGAATGTGAGATCATTGGCTGTGATCAACATGGACTGCAAAGTTCATTCGATCTACAAGATAGAATCCTTTTGGAACCTCTATCTCTTTGGAACTATGCATTCTATTCACAGACATTCCGAAAGCCATTTGCTTTTACTGTAGGATTTCTATTCACTTTCGAATACCTTTCTATTATCATTAGAAACATTTCCAAACAGAATTACTAACACCACATTCATATACAACTTTTATCACTGATATTTGGATTCTGAAACTGATGTGGATGAAAATTGTCAGTGCTTAAAGATCACATACAGGAACGTGAGCTTTGCAAATAGAGATAAAGCTTCAACTTAGAAAAAATCAAGCAACTATTGAGTTGGATAGCAGCTTTGAAATGAAAACAAATGGCGGGTGATGATTTGCTAACAGTAAAGCGGTTGCAGAGATATTAAGCAAGAGACTCAGAATATGCAGAACTTTTGTGGAGATTTACTGCCTTGGATTATAGTGAGAACTACAAGCGTATTTAAATGAAACAGTAGCTATGGTGAGTCCCTTGTGGGTGAGTGAGAAATATAGGGGTAGTGGAGCGGTTCTGGGGTTGCGATTTACATGAGGGGAAGATTGCACTAAATTGGAAGTAATTACAGTCTAAAACATCTGAAACCAATCTGTAAGCTTTGAGAACTACAAATCATGCAAACTACAATTGATTTTGAATTAAAAGAACAAGGAAAAAGAGGAGAAAATTTTCTGAAACTCCATTAGAGGGTCTGGGCACTTGTCCTAAATGAAATGGAAGCACTTGGGCTTTGGTCGTGGATCGGCGACAATAGGGGTGAATAGAAATTGTTTTCCAGTTACCATATTTATCTTTGTCAATGTTTCAGAGTCACGTGGTTGCTGATCGTTGGCTATTTGAGCCCATTCGTGTCCGAATGGTATGTATGCATACATTTGGGATTGTTCGTGCTTGATTGTGTTTGGGATCATTTGGCTGGTTGAATCTAAAAATAAACAGAAAGCCTTGAATTGAAGTCACAAATCCTATGCAATTGTTTTTGTTTTTCTATTTTCTCTTAAGTGGCTCTGTTGATCCATCAGTGTGATTATGTAATCTGATGTTTGCAGGATAGATAATAATAACATTTTTCACCTCAAAAATAGTCTATTCTTGTCCCACCACTTCGCCATTATATCTGAGAGCAACAATCAAGATGATATCCTAGAACCACAGGTAAATTTGACAGCCCACCCTCGGGCTATTTCTCTCCCTTTTTTGCATCAACAGCCACGGCTCTACATCCTGACATCACAAACGATAAGCATCGGGCTGTTGGTATGGCGGGCTAATCCCAAATGCATTGGTCTCTGGGTGTTTGATCAATGAATTGGTCTGTCAGACTGAGAGCTTTCCGATATTACCATCTTCGGCGGTCTAAGCCCACGCGATAGCTGGTCGCCTTTCCGCAGGCATCACAGATGGCACAGCTTCTGGACCAACCATGCAAAAGTATGTGTCGTGAGCCTACTGTCCAAGTCATCAACGTTTGTACGGAGTGACGCAAGAACATGCCTCAGGCCTGTCTGAGAGAGTTCACGCACACCGCGCTGTTTTACGCACGTCTCAGACCCTACAGCCTCGACCCTTAAAGCCGACCAAGATTTTACTCCGAGACGCTTTCGGATGCACTGGTCTCAGGGATGCGAGTTCTCCGCTGTTTTCCACACAACTGATCTCCTGTTCGTTCTACCTGACGCCACAATCTGCAACTTACTGCACCCTCGTTTTTTGCCACTCAGCGAAATGGAAAGCATGGATGGCGGAATGTATAGATCCGCGATGCTTGAACATGTTGTATGAGGACTATACCTAATGTGGCTCTTTGAAGTTTGTCTAGTGGATTCCACATATTCAGAGCCAGCAACAGGTCAGATGATATGCTGTCCGATTCGCTTAATTATTACCAGCCCGATCTCTGATGATTCCTGTGTCTTCTTCGCAGGAACATGTGGCCATAGCTGATGCGCATTCGTCCTTGCTGATGGTGTAGACATGTTGTTACGGCGGCATGCGTAGCCATTATTCTATATATGTGCCATGTGCTACCCTAACTGCAGCCACTCCCATACCATACCTACCATTCATTTTACCATGTCGTCTCAGCAGGATCCCGCATATTTTCATTGGACATCATGCGCGCTGAATACCGGCACATCGCTGACGGGGGAGAAATAAGCACGGAGAAGGCGCGGTGCCGGAAACTCCGTGGGACAGGGAGCGAGACCTGCTCCACTGAGCATGCAGACACGTTCTACATTGTCACAAAGGGAGTGACGATCTATCTCCGACGTCAAGCTGACCACGAAGCCTTTGAAACAGCTTTAATATAGCCATTGATCATCACCTGCCATCTTGAATCTTCCCACATATATTGTCATTGAACATCATGCGCGTCGAGTCCGAGCACATTGCTGACGAGGAAGAAATAAGCATGGGGAAGACGCGGTGTTGGAAACTCTATGTGACAGGGACCCGCTTCAATGAGCAGGCAGACATTTTCCACATTCTCACAACAACGGTAGTGATGATCTATCTCCGACGTCAATTTAACCACGAAGCTTTTGACCCAGCTTCCCACAGAGTGTCTCACTGTTGGTGTAGCGGATAAACAGAGCGGAAAACACCATAAAAATGTGCTAACCCCTCACACTCTGTACGGCTCGTCTGAGTTCGGCTAGCTTCTGTTTCCTTTTCTTGACTCGGACGTATCCCTTTAAAGCCGTTCTTCCCTTCCCTTTCCAAGGCACCTAAACGTTCCTCCAATCGCGAGCAAGAGCGGGTCCAGGGCTTTCCATCCATTTCGATAATCACTTCATCCCTGTTGGAATCTAGGCTGCGGAAGGCGTCGCGTCATCGCAGACCACATCGGAAATAGAAAAGGGTACTGCATATTAGAAAAGAGGTCGTCGGTCTTGCCTTCCACCCAATCTGTGTTGAAAACTTCCACAGGTTGTGGCCCTGCGCTCGCCTGAATGTGTGACTATGCTGTGACAATTTATTTGTATCATTCATGCCAACCTGTGCCACTTATATCTCAATCTCACAAAAAAAATTATTGTGACAATTGCGAAACTCACCACAGGATTGGTTAACATGGCAAGAGGATACTCAGGTCAACCTCAAATCCGAGGACCTTTTCAGCATAGTTAATGGCAGTACTACTTTTCCTACTGACCCAGCACAACTATCACTATGGGAGAAACAGAACAAGCATGTGCATGCTGTTATCTATCCACTTGTCAGCTCCAATGAGTTCCAACTCGTTGCACAAGCTTCCCTTGAATCCAACTGTTAAAATTAAATTATAAGTGATAAGAGACATGGATAGTTGCAATGTTAGTTAAACAACTGTAGATGTTGCTAATAATAAGAAAACAATGTTCAGAAGTGAATAATAATCCTACAGTAAAAGCAAATTCATCAGAACATTTACACTCGAAAACCTTGTCACCTATCATGTTCCCTGAATCACTATATTGATATTTAGTGAAACAATCAATAGCTAGGTCTGATCACATTCTTTTCTTGGAAAGAAGCACCCTCACTATTCCCATCTTTATCCCCATCATTTCCAAGAAACTCAGTGACCAAGCTGATTCTAGTCTCCCAAAGCTTACAACAACAATGTCAGAATCCAAATATCAGTGATAAAAGTTGTAGATGAGTAAGGTGTTAGTGATTCTGTTCAGAAATGTTTCCAATGATAATAAAATTGTATTCGAAAATGAAAACAAATCCTACAGTAAAAGCGAATGGCTTTCGGAACATTTGTGAACAACATGCATAGTTCCGAAGAGATAGGGGTTCCGAAAGGATTCTATCTCATAGATCGAATGAACTTTGCAGTTCATGTCGATCACAGCCAATGATCTCACATTCTTTTGAAGTGTGTTTAAATTAATATAAGTAGAGTTGGAGTGCTCACTCAAATGTGAAGTTGTTGTTTGAGGTGATTTTATGACAAGTTGGCAAGTTTGGGTGGAACAATCAAGTTGATGTACAATAATTGAACTAAGGAATATACATGCAAATGTGCTAGCTTTTATACCAAACAATTTGGAGGAGAGAGCAAATGGAAAAGAGTCTGTGAGGATCAGAAAGTAGCTAAGGTACATGTATACTAATTAAAGACCATGGAAAACAAAAAAAAACAAGGCAAGTAGGAAAATTGTGAATGAAGACAAAGATTAACAGACCAACGATAGCTCTTGAAACCTGTTTCCAAATCGCATGGCTCTTCAGGTAGAGCTAACTGTCCCTAAATCCTTTGGAGGGTGATCCTTGAGTGTGGTTCAGCATTCCGAAGGAGATCTTCAGATATGATCGGAAAGACATACTTTGGGGTGATAACAGTGAAAGGTTGTAAAACACAATTGTGACACCTTGACCCAAAGCAAATAGAAATCCTATAGTAAAAGCAACTGGCTTTCAGACTGTTTGCAAAAAGGTGCATAGTTCTGAAAAGATAGAGATTCCAAGGGATTCAATTTTGTGGATCGAATGAACTTTGCAGTCCATGTTGATCACAGCAAATGGTCTCACATTCTTTTGCACTTTGTCTAGACTAATATAAATAAAGTTAGAGTACTCACTCAAATGTAAACTTGATGAGAGGTTGTTGCTCAAGGTAATTTATGACAAGTTGGCAAGTTTGAATAGAACAATCAAGTAGATGTACAATAATTGAACTAGACAATATACATGTGAATGATCTACCTATATACTGAACAGTTCGGAAGGTAGAGAAAATGGGAAAGGGTCCATGAGGGTCAGAAAGTAGCTAAGGTACATGGAATAAAGAACAAGGGAGGTAGGAAAATTGTGAATGAAGAAAAAGATTAATAGACCAACAATACTTCCTGAAGCATGTTTCCAAATCACATGGCTCTTCAGGTAGGGATAACCATATGCAAATCTTTCAGATAATGATCCTCAGAGTCTGGAACATTCATATCAAGGAGCCTGATGATATGGGATGTCATCGCAAGCTTTTGTTGGAATATGAATGACTCTATCAATAAGTTCATTGCGAAAGCTGGGGATAGTGATGGGGATAGTCAGGGTGGTTCTTTCTAAAAAGATTATGATTGGACCTGACCAGTGATTGTTTCACTACACATTAATGGAGCGATTCAGGCAATTTGATGTATAGGATGATTGTTGGGGAAAGTGATGGGATCGAGGTGATGTTGCTTTGGCATTCAGAACTATCCATTCAGAAGGTTTTCTTTGGACAGAGATATGCGGGAGTGTAAGGGATAAGATTATGATTGTGACAATCTGGTCCTTCTCATAAGATATATGGTAAATATTACATATACATTTGTCACAGTCATGTACCTGGCTGATCTCTGGAACCCTATGGAACTCCAGGAGTCCTCTGGAAGCCTTTCATTATTACTATTCTTGTTCCCTTGCATCATTCTATTATTATCCCGATCTCCATATTACAAAAATTTTCTTGATAGATATGAAACATGTTTTACTTATATTAGTTATTTCCGAACCCGATCCCTGAAACCCTTAGTACATAAACCCAAAACTCTCTTGTATGTTCCTCAGTTCTGATAGTGACTTAATACATCCCATTCTCTCACTGTCACTCACACACTCTCTCTATACTACAACCTGCAATGAGCTTCAGCTCCTCCAGATCCTCCAGTTACTCAGATATCCCAAAATACAGGGATGGAATACTGAGTCAGCACAACACATAAGTTGAAGCCAAGTCCCTCTGATCTGTCCGGAAGTCTACTAGAACCTCTGGAATCCTAGTATACATATTCTAAGTAACCCTGCCTGGAAATCACATTGCTGCCCCCAGAACATCATTTATCATAAGTAACAACCTGTCATTAACAACATTAGCATATGTTGTAAGTTTGATGTCTTCAGGATTGTGATATAAATTACATTCCATAAACTGTAGTAAATAGTTAGTTCACATGTTTTGCCCAAGACATTTGTGTACAGTGATGTCAGAATCCAAATGATAGCAATAAATGTTGTGGATGGATGTTATGTTAGTACGAGTATTCGGAAATATCTCTAATAGTAACTGAATGAATTTGGAAAGCAAATAGAAATCCTACAGTAAAAGCGAATGACTTTCGGAACATCTGCGAATGAAGTGCATAGTTCCGAAGAGACAGAGGTTCCGAAAGGATTCTATCTCGTGAATCGAATGAACTTTGCAGTTCATGTCGATCACAGCCAATGGTCTTATATTTCTTGAAGTAGATTTAACTAATAAAAGTTGGATTGAAAGGCTTACTCAAAAATATACAGTTGTTGGTGAAGTTGAGTTTGGAGCGAGTTTGGCAAGTAGGAGTGGAAAATCAAGGTGACATACAATAATTGAACTAGGGAATATACATGCGAATGTGCTAGCTTATATACTGAACCATTCGGAAGCAAGAGCGAATGGGAATGAGTCCGTGATGGTTAGGAAGGAGCCAAGGTATATGTATACTACTTAAAGGCCATAGTAAACAAAGAACAAGGGTGGTAGGAAAATTGTGAATGAAGAAAAAGATTAACGGACCCCTAATAACTCTTGAAACATGTTTCTGAATCGCGTGGCTCTTCGGGTAGCACTAACCATCCCTAAATCCTTCGGAGGGTGATCCTGAGGGTCTAGAACATTCATACCATAGAACATAATGATATGGAATGTCATCGCAAGCTTTGAGTGAATATGAATAACTCAATCCATAGTTTCATGGTGAAAGATGGGGATAGTGATGGGGATAGTCCAGGTGCTTCTTTTCTAAAAAAAGAATGTGATGGGACCTGACCACTGATTGTTTCACCAGGATTGTTTCAATAGATGATGTATTTGAGGCGAAGTGATAGGCGAAGAGTTGTGGGATGAAAGTGATAGAAGTGTGGGGATGATGCTTCGGGCTTCGGACGAAATGCTTCGGAAGTATCGCTTTGGAACGACGATAGTGTGAAATGAATGTCCAGACTGTGATCGTGACAAGTGAAAGATATCATAACATTTGAGTAAGGTTTCCAGTCACTTGGATTTCTGAAATACAGGAACAGAAAGCTGAGTCGGTATAACATCAAAGTTGAAGCCAAGTTTATCCTGTCATTTATATTATCTGATGTCTGATCGCCCTTCCACAGATTATGTAATTGACACAAACACCAGATGCCATAGCACTCATTCCATATATATGCAGTCATTTCTATGACCAAACAATAAGCAAAAACATCAAATAAAATCTACCAATAATAATATTCAAGTTTCCAACAATATGAGAAGGTATTTCATTCTGGATATATGAGACCGAGCATCATCATCAATGATGCTGCCCCAACACCACTGAAACACATTTTCATACCTCTGAGACAATGTCCCATTGTTAATTCTGTGATGTATGGGTATTGATTCAATCACAAGTCAATGGATATTTAGGGGATATCAGTTGATATGTCAGATTGCCAGCAATTTCTATTTTTTCTCTGTTTTTTTTTCTTTCATTATATTTTCCTTCTGCTCCACCCCATCTCATATCTCACTCCACAACCACCTGTCCCAAACCCCTAGTGTAATTTCCAATCCATCTACTCTTGGCCCTGCATTCTCATATCCATTCCACCCTTCTGAATACATAGCCGCTTATGTTGTGCCTTAACACATGTAAAAACCCCCTGTTAAAATTCCGTGTCTTGCAGTTATTTAGTCTTGAATACTTGTATAAACACTGCCAATGTAGTATGAAAATATGTAACTGATTGCAAAATCTGTTCACCACATTCCTTGTTTCAAGTTTTTTTCAGAAAATTGTCTTGTAGTTGCCTCTTACCTACAATTTCCTTGGGACGTATTGAATTTCTTTTGATATATTAATATTCCTACTCTATTTGTGCATATACATCACACTGATCCTTCACTCAATGAAATATTGGCATTTTCTCTTTGACCCATCAGTCAGGCCAAATTCCCACATCCTTCAATACCCAGCACTACTACAATCTATATTGATTACAAGATCTATAGATTGTCAATTGGAAGATACGCTTGTCACACATCAATGGCGGTGCTTGTACCTTGGATAGAAGGAAATTCATTTTATTTCTTAAGACCTCTGATCCATCTGGAACTCCACCTGAACCTCCAGAACCCTTGTATATTCTAAGTGACCCATTCCGAAAATAAGTGCATTGTCACCAGACATATCATTTAACATCAGTAGACATTGAGCATTTAACATTTGTTCCATTTGAATATTTTATATATGTCACATGTATTAAGAATTAAGAGAGGCAGCAGCAAGTGAGATTGGACAGAGAGTAAAACACTCTTGAAAAATATTAGTCTTAAAGACTCGAAAAATAACTCAAAAATTTTAGGGATGGAAAATGGGACTAGGGGTTGGATGAGGAAAAATAATGTTCATAAATGTTCTAGATAGAAAATGGAGTAAAGTCTGAAGTAGTGGAGCTAGTTCTGGATGGAAATAAGTGTGGAGTAATGAAAATTGATCAATGGAAAAAGAGGGGGGGGGATATGATAAAGTCTGTAAGATAATGAGTATTGGAGAACTTGGAAGAGAACTGAGAGACAAGCATAGCTATTGACCGCTATGGGAACCAAGACAAGACAAGATGAGACAATGAGACTTCCAGGCTCACTGTAGAGTGGCTGGGCTGAAACCAAGTATTTTATTCAAATATAAAACTGAACTATCTATACTAATTTATCCAATTGAGGGCAAGTACTTCTAAAGTGGTTATTGTGCTTTTATCTAAGAATAGCTAAATTCTTATTTATAATAACACACCCCTTCAAACATGGCGAACTCCTGGTCCTTAAGGATCTTAAGAAATAAAATATATTTGTTTTGGACAATCATATTTACATCAGAATAGGAATTTTGTGAATGACACATAACATGTATGATGAATTTTGGTGTGGAGTGTATAGATAAATATGATCAGCAGTGACAGTGGTGTGACATGAATAGAAGTGTGACATAGCATGATGTGATGGAAACAGTGCAGTGTGAGGTGATACATGACAATGTGATGTGGGTGTTGTGGTAATAACATGGGAATAACATGTGATGTGGGGATAACTCAATATGATGTGATGTAGAAAGTAATGGTGTGATGTGGAGAATGATGCAATGTGATGTGGTAATGAGGCACGATGAGTCCTGGTGGTAGCATCTTAGTCATGTACAAGGTGTGGCACCAATGCACATAGGAATAACAAGATGTGGCATGAATACAAGTGTGTGCAAGTGTGAATGTGAATGTGTATGACAAAATTCCAAGTATGAGTGCAAATGCATGAGTGAGTATGTACATGAAAAGTTAAGTGTACGAGTGAGATTGTGCTCAAGAACCTGTGAGTGTGTGTGGGTGTGCATGCACAAGAGATTGCAAATGTATGCATACAAGAGCTGATATGAGTGCACAAAGTGCAAGTAATAGACTGTGATGGACTGGGTGCAAATGTGAGGCTGCAACTGCATGAGTATTGTTATTATTTATTCGATGACATGCTTATGTAATCACAGATTGCATCAAGGGATCACTTCAACACAAAAGATATCTATAAATCTTCTCAAACACAACTCAAGGCCAAAAGCCTTAGAGCTTTCTATTTGTTTTATTTTTATATTGAACAGAATGAACAGCTATGAACCTGGATGGTCACAAATAACTGCATATATGCAATCATGCATGTTCATATTCAAAGGCTCATCAATTGGCGTGCACATAGACTTGAAATGACACCAAAGATACAATAGAAGATAGAGAAACAATTCCTATCTACATATAGGGCTACCAATCCATGACTGAAGCATTGATATTTCTATTTCAGTTTGGAAAAGCACACTGTAAGGGCAACACTGAATGACAAGACCATAATCAAAAGATGCTCAAGGATAAGAGAGCCAATAGAGAACAATGCACAGCTAGTATAGCAGATATCCTCAGTATATAGCTCTGCTACTACTAAATACATGATACTCACCTGGTACAGTGGATATCCTCAGAGATCAAGCTGAAGTCCATACCAGATGAAACTCTAAGCCCTAGTGGGTGCTTATTACATAATCGGATCAGACATGGAAAATGAAATAGGAGAACC
The DNA here is from genome assembly GCA_003314545.1 of Ramaria sp. MG151. Lineage (NCBI taxonomy): Eukaryota > Fungi > Basidiomycota > Agaricomycetes > Gomphales > Gomphaceae > Ramaria > Ramaria sp. MG151. The sequence continues at coordinate 356 of QMFG01000333.1, read as the reverse complement.
TGTCAGAATCCAAATATCAGTGATAAAAGTTGTAGATGAATATGGTGTTAGTAATTCTGTTCAGAAAGGTTTCTAATGATAATAGAGTGGTATTCAAAAGTGAATAGAAATCCTACAGTAAAAGCGAATGGCTTTCGGAATGTTTGCAAATAAAATGCATAGTTCCGAAGAGATAGAGGTTCCGAAAGGATTCTATCTCATAGATCGAATGAACTTTACTGTCAGGGGACAACCTGTTTTCACCAAACCCTCCATCTCCAAGGCCCCTACACATGCGAAGTACAAATCCGAGGCACGAGAACCTCAGTCCGAAGCCTCGGGTCATTGACCCGAAGCCTCCAAACATGAATCCGAAG